>VMDR010006290.1:0-46314 GCA_007922815.1 Macrotus californicus
AAAAATGAACTAAGCAAACAGCTAGAACAGGAACAGATTCACATGGAGGGTTATCAGCGTGGAGGGGGCAGGGGGAGAATGGGGGAAATGTACAGAGAATAAGTAGCATAAATGGTAGGTAGAAGATAGACAGGGGGAGGTTAAGAATAGTATAGGAAATGGAGAAGCCAAAGAACTTATATGTATGACCCATGGACATGAACTTAGGTAGGGGGGAGAATGCTGGTGGGAGGTGGGATACAGAGCAGAGGGGAATAAAGGGGAGAAAAAATGGGACAACTGTAATAGCATAAACAATAAAATGTACTTAAAAAAAATAAAGGCTCTATATATAGTCAAAGGCTCCAAATATGTCACATTGTGGGTTAGAGCTTCAACATAGGAATTTTGGGGACATATTCAATTAATAATAGTACTCATATTTTTCTTTGGAGAATTCATCTCTACCCCTTTCTCAGAGAGATCCTACCCTAGTTCCAGGGTTGGGCTCTGATTAGTTTAAGCCAGTTACTATCCCTACCCGCTCATCTCTATGATTGATTTAGCAATAGATATCCAACATGAGGAAATGTGCTTCAAGGAGACTTTTGCTGAGACCACTAGGAAAGTTTCCCCTCTCTTCTGAATAAGACGCAGTGAGGACCTCCCATAGTGGGAGAGGATGGTGGGAGCTGGCGTCTCCATGTGCAACATGAGGATGACCCAACACTGCAGAAGGCAGAGAGGAGACAGAGGAAGACCGGACCCTGTGTGTCACTGAGTTGCTGCTTATAGGGCATTTCCCGAACCAAGCCCTACTTGTGGACTTTTAAATTACACATATATTTACATTAAAAGTTCCCTTTTAATCCAGTTAAAGTTGAGTTTTCTATCACTCGCACCTGACAGTACTATCAGAGTCAGAAATGCCCCCAGGATGTTGGTTGGACACATAAGCCTCCCACTGTCTCCATTTTCTCTATTAAAAAAAGTCCCTCCCTCCTCCTGCCTAGACCCAGCCCCACCCCTCCCCAGAGATCTGCCCTTGACCATCAACTATCTGCTCTCTTCTGAACTGGCAAACTCTTCTCAACTGGCTTCTGCCTCAGCAGAGAAATGTCTTCAACTTTCTCTCATAACAAAGCAAGGAGATTGTTCTCTGTATCCACAGCCTCCCTAATTATACCTGAGATTTTCCCCCTCCATCTCATGCAAGTTTGCTCTCAAAGAAGGGTCCAGGCTTCTGACTTGACTTATTTAGTCACACTCACCCCCAGCCACACTCCAGACCTCCCGGTGGCCTCTGCATGGCCACACCCAGTGTTCTTAGCTCTTATCCTGCCAGAACTCTCCGAGACAGTAGCAACTGGTAGCCACTCCATCCCTCTTGCCGTTCTCTCCTCCCTGAACTCTGAAACAGCGCTCCGGAGCCTCCTCTTCTCTCTGGCTCTTCCAACCTCCATGGCAGCACCGGTCACCCTGCTGGATCCTCTTGTTCTGCCTGCTGTTCTCAGTGTCTCTGGAGGGGTCCTGCCCTCCACCTCTATTCCCCATCTCTGATCCCTGCTGGTGGTTCCCACTCAAGCCATTTAAGCCAGCCACAGGGAATCTCTCTGAAATCCCACCTCTTCTCATGCCCAGACACCAGGACACTTGGATTGTCCCCTTCCTGATGTCTCTTACTCCCCTTCCCTCTCCACATTCCCACCCATCTCACCTTTGATATGCATCACGTCTTCTGGGTTCCTTTCAATCCATTTTCCATGGTGCTATTGCAGTGATTTTTCTAAATCCCCATCTGATCATGTCAGTGCCTTGCTGAAAACTCTTTCATTATCACCTCATCAATCTGTTAAGATCAAATCCAAGCTCCCAAGCGTCTCATACAAGGCTGAGATCAGGCTCCTGCAGGCCTTTCCATGCACCCCCCCAACCCCCGTCACCTCCTCCACACACACACTAAATGCTTCCTAAATGAGTGACATGTCATTTTCTAAGGAAACCACGCCCCTTACTACCTCCATACTTTACATGTGCCATCCTCTGTGTCTGAAAAGGCCTTCTCTCCTTGTCATGTGATCAATTCCTACTCAGTCTTTAAGATACCGCTGTTCAGACACCTTCTGCTCAGTGTAGCATGCCCTGTGGTCCCCTTGTGCCCACCCCACCCCAGCAGAGCTGAGAGTCCTTTCCCCCTGTTCCTTAAACCTGCCTCTAAACCTGGGGCACCCAGCCCACTGCAGTAAAACCACATGCTTAACCCAAGGTTGGAGACCTTCTATGTAAAGGTCTAGGTAGTACGTATTATATGCCTCGTGAGACTACTAAACTCCACCATTGTAAATGAGAGCAGGTACAGCCAATAAGGGGGCCTGAACACGTTCCGCTAAAACTTGATTTACAAGCAGGCAGTGGTCTGGTCAGTTTGCTCACCACTGGCTTGAACTTTCTCCCCCTTTGTGGAATCCTTGGGGCTCAGACCAGGCCCTGATCGTTCTTGTGTCCCCAGTGCCGGGCACGGTCCCCAGCAGGGAGTATCTACAGAATGGAAGATCCAAGCAAATGTGTCGATCCTACCACTCAGGCTTTGTAAATGACCTGCTTCTCAAGGCTTTTTTTTTTTTAAATCCCAAAAATAAAAATAAATATTCCTGTTTTGCCTGCTTCAGATGGTGGTCGTGAGACCAAATGGACAATGCCCAGAACACGAAGCATGATACGAATGTGAGCGTTTTTACTGTCCTGATTGTAGCCCTTCCTGACGAGCCCGCGTGACTCCATACACGCAGACCTTTATGTTTGCTCTGGATAGTGGGCAAACCGAAGTCCAAGAACGGGCCTGTAATCTGCCCAGCAGGTGGCCGGTCTGGGGCTTGGCCACAGGCCACTTGCTGCCCTACAGCATCCTCCTGCTCTGGGAGTGAAGGGCAGGCGTGACCATGTCTCCTCTCAGTGCCACCCCACTCTCCTTCTCTCAGGTTCCAGATGCACAGATGCCCTTGCACAGGGTGCAAGAGAGAGTGTGTGAGACAGATGGATGGCTTAACAGTCTCCAAAGCTGCCCTGGGATCTGGGGATAGTTTCTGGGTTAGCATCAGCAGATA
Organism: Macrotus californicus; assembly: GCA_007922815.1. NCBI lineage: Eukaryota > Metazoa > Chordata > Mammalia > Chiroptera > Phyllostomidae > Macrotus > Macrotus californicus. The sequence goes on from VMDR010006290.1 coordinate 3,084, forward strand.
GGATGACTGTCTAGCAGTGGCCAGTGAGAAGGATGGCATCAAAATTTCTAGGTTGGGAAAGTGAATCAGGATGATGCTAACAACTGGCATGAAAATACAGAAGGAGGCTAAATCTGGTGGGAGTTGGGGTGCAGGGACCTCATAACCTTGGAACTGAACGTGTTCAGTTTGAAACGCTCAGAGCCATAAGCAAAACAGTTCTGCAGGTCCTGCGAGGCTGTGTTCCTGAATTAATGCCTAAGGACTCACCACCACATGAATGCTACACAGCCACACTCCAGCAATTAGTTCTTAGAATAAACCATCAGATGACTGAAATAGTACTACAGGAACCAGCTAGGGAACACAGCCACCCATCATGCCTCAGGATACTGTGTGGGAAAAGAGACAATAAAAGCCCAACAGAGCCAACACAAAACAGCCATTCTGTAAGACAAAAACAAAGCGCACACAGCACAGCAGACCTCATGATCATTGTAGCTGCCCGGAAGCAGCCTCTTCAGAAGTCAGAGACAGGAGCTGAAACAAGGAGGAAGGAGAGGTACGCCGCACTAAGGGGAGGGGAAGGGCCAGGCGGGGAGGGCTGAGGAGCTCAGATGTACCCCGCTCTGGGCAGACCGGCAGGTGGCCTCTGAGTGGGACCCCAGGACTCAGATGTAAGATATTGCTCAAGCAACGTTCCCAATACAAACCAATTAACAGCTGCATACAATCTATACACAAATATATACCAGACTGGCTCAGGTCACCACAACAGTCACGTTCTCCCTCACTTTTCATTTCTTTCTTGAAGAAAAGAGCAGTATGGGCTGCGTGTGGCCATCCCTTACCATGTTTGCCTTGGCAGGAACGGAGCTGGCCTACCATGCGAAATCGGCAGTTCCTGCACCGCAGTGTGACCTGGCTCCCGCCTTGCGCCCCTCCCCAAAGAGGCCGTCTCCCCTTTGCTCCCGCTTTGCCTAGGCCAAAAATGCTGGTCCCTGCCTTCTCCACAGTGCAAATTCCATCTTCGCCAAGACCCTAAGCAGTGGCAACCCCTCTGTCACCACCCCCGATTTCCCACTGAAAGGAGGAGGCTGCGATCTCCCTTGTGTGCTACACGCTCTGTCCAGGGGTCACTTCTTCCTCCTCTGGGGTTAGTTGTTCTCACATCTGTCTCCTGCCTCAGACTCTGAACTTCTTGAGCTCAGAGTCCATGTCTTGTCTCTCTCTGTAGTGAGAAAGTATAATAAATATTCATGGGATGAGTGAACAGCCATGTTATCAAAGACTTCCTATTACTGGGAGATATTTATCCTATCAACAAATCAGTGTATTATAAACCTTGGTTAATATCCCGTATGACAAAACTGTTGTTACAGTATAAGCCAGACTAATAAAAATACCAGTTGACAACCTAAACTTACAATACCTACTCAGCATCCTGACACAGAACATGTCCCTGCTCAGCAGACTCGTTTCCTTGTTTTCTGAAACCCTTCCTTCATTGCCTCTCAGACCTTCCCATCTGACCTCAGCCGGGGCCACCCACACTTCTCCGTCCTGCACTCAGATTCTCAGAATCCAGGGATTCAGCTGCTCCAAGCACTAGACTCAGGCCTGCCATCAGCTCCGTTCCAAGCCTCCCCTCCCCCCCCACCCCGAGGGCCTTGGTGAGCTGCCCTGGGTTCTGAAGTCCACTTTCAGAAGAGGGATTGTCCCAGAATTGGACACTATGGGGGTCTTCCTCCCCCATTCCTCTCCAGCCCTCTGACACCCCTGCCACCTCCCTTCAGTCACTCATGCCAAGGAAGGAACGATGCAACAGATGCTGACCCGAGCCTCCTCCACCCCCTCCACTCACAGGCATCTGAAGGCCAGGGGGGTGGGTTTCCCAGGAAACTTGAAATGCCTGCTATTGAAGATCAGTAGCCTATCCTAAAGAGACAGAGTGTCAAGCAAGGAGGAGACAGACACAGGGGACTCCAGAAGAAGGTATAACGAGAAGGAGAAGCAGCCAGGAGCTCCCCGGCTTCCCCTTCAGAGAGCACCTGCCAAAGAGTTACATTTCCCCAATCTTCCCTTCACCCCCTGAAATGGCCTGTGTCTCAGCATCTTTAAGAAAGGCTGTCTGCCTCTGTAACCCTCCCACTTCTGCTTTTGAAGGGCTATAACAACACCGAAAGTCTCCAAGGGCACAAGGACCTAACAGCCTAAGAAAGCACTCACCAGCCTGCTTCTAGCTCTCTGCCTCTCCCCATGCCCAGGAGAGAGACCCAGCTTCCTCGCCTGTGTGGGGTGGAACCCGTTGTCTTCTGGGATTTTCCAATAGCCAAGGAAACCTTGTATATGGGGTTCAACTCCCCCTTCCCCCTCCTCCCTTCTCAGGGTTGGAAGGAGGTGGGCTCCATCTGCTCTGTGGCTGTGTTTCAGGCTTGGCTCCCTTTCACTGTCATGGGGAGAGATCTGGGAGGAGTGAGGGGCTGTGTGCTGAACCACTGAGCTCGATCTGCTTGGTGGTGGTGGTGGCAGGGGCTCCCGGGAGCAGCCGGCTGGCCTGGCTCCTCCTCTCCCTGTCTCAGCTGAGTTCAAGGAGGCCATGGGCTCTCAGGAGTGTGTGTAGGGGGGGAGTGGAGGTGGGGGGAGAACAATGGTATCAGATGGCCCTGATTCCCACCTGGGGAGGAGGTGGAGGGGGACACCTGGGTTTAGGATTAGTGATTTGGCTGAAAACAGCTGTTTCCTGCTCAACACCCAGAACTAATCTATAGGTTGAAACCTGAACCACTTGGCTATTAAACTGGGGGCAAGGGAGGGAAGGAGCGGGAAAGAAGAAAGGGGAAGAGACCTTTCCATCAAGGTGATCACTGTGAGTATCTAGTGACCACACATGGCCCCCTAGGGGCACAGAACACTCACAGAGTGCCCAGGCATTCAAGACACCAGGCGGGCTGAGACCCCCCAGGAAGGCTGCACCCATGGAGAGATCACAGCCACTTTGAGGGTGGGAGGCACATGCATCTTGCTACCGTGGCATGACTGACGGAGACATGAAGCCATAGAGCTTGGCTGCAGAGACACGGTGCGCCCTTTCTCACAACCGCGTCGTGGGGGTCTACCAGAGCTTCCACCTGCCTCCTTGGAGCGGACTGCAGGCTGTCTTCTTTGTCCCCATTTCAACAACACTGCAATGCACATCCTTGAACACGGAGCCTGACATATGAGGGAATGGGCCGTTGCACTAACTGTCTCTTTGATCCTAGGCCAACTGGGGCCTGGCACATCTTATCCTGGCACAGCAAGGAAGCTTAAAGTATACAGGTGGCCTGGTGCACAGCCCAGCCCGGCTGACAGCCCACCGTAGGCCCGCGGTAGCTGGGCACATGGGAAAGGGCATTGTCGGGCTACGATCCAGCCAGATTTCTAAAGTTCTTTGGGGCTGTGCATTTCCTCATTAATTACTGCTTATCCGTTCACCCTCCGAGGGGCAGGATGAGGAAACACACATGGAATGAAAGGACCGCTGCACGCTGTGCAGGCAGGGGCTGGCGTATCCGTGAATAAGTGAAGTCAGTGCATATTTGTGAATCTCCATTGTTCAGGTTCCACTGACTGGTCCCGCTCGTGATTTGCTGCGTTCTCACCAATCTCGTTCCTTATAAAGATTAGCAGGTAAAGATGGTTGGAAAGGAAACAGAAGTTAACACATAGGGTGTGTGGATAGCTCCCACCAGGGAGTCATCCGTGAAAACCAAAGCCTGAGAAGAGGAGCAGGAAACCACCCCACTTTTCAGGGAGTTCTGTGCTCTGGGAAGGTGAGGAGCTCCACCTGTCTACAACTCAAGAAGCTAGCTTCTCACTGTCTGGGCTCCCAGACTTCTACCCTCAGGGAGAAAGTTTCACAGCAATTAGACACACATCTTTCTTCACAGCTGGAGAGAGAGGGTTGTCAACCTCCCCACCCCCTCTTCAATCGGGTGGAAAAGACACCCGAGATAGCAGCAGCTGTCTCCCCAGGGTCTGTCATGAAAGGGAAATGGCTCAGAGGAGCTAGAGGGGGAAGTGATCATAATTCTGTGTGACAAGTCTCCAAGGCTGGGGCCCAAGGTTTGGATAGGGTAAGAAGGAGGGACCCAGGTGGGAGAGAAAGTGGAGGCCAAAGGCAGAGGCCAGAAAGGGAGGTGCGGGTTCAGTGTAAAAAGACTGAGGGCTCCTCGGCAGTGACAGTCACCACGCAACCCAGCAACCCCACTCCCGCGTGTGTGTCCAAGAGCGCCGAAACCGCACATCCACACGGAACTTGACAGTGCTCACGACAGCCGAAAAGGCCAGACAACCTGCATGTCCGTCGGCTGATGAGTGGATAACTGAAGTGCGGTGAACCTACATACTGGAATATCATTCAGCCACAGAAAGAATGAACTACTGATACCTGCTACCACATGTACGAACCTTCAAAACATCACGCTGAGTGAAAGAAGCCAGACACAAGAGACCACATATTGTGTGACTCCATTAACATCAAACGTGAGGAGCAGGGGTAGAGGAAGACCAGCGTGGAGGGGAGGGGCGTGACTGCTAATGGGTATGGGGTTTTTGAGGGGAGAAGGTGAAGAAAATGTTCTAAAATTGCAATGACGGGTGCCCAACTTTGTGAATATACTAAACATCATTGAGTTGCTTGCTTGAAATAGGTGAATTGTATGGTATGTGAATCATACCTCGATAAAGCTGTTGCTTAAAATATTAACAAGAAAAAAAGAACAACATTAGCACTAGGAAGCCTTTGTTACAAAACTATATTTCAAGAAGGAAAGGAAGAAATTCCACTGTGACTGCCATTCAAGAGCAGCAGCCGTGGCCCTGAGCTACCCCATGGCCATGGCGTCCACAAGGGCCACCAGATGACCAAGAACACCAGCAAGCCCAGGCGCAGCCGCCACAGGTGCCTCCCCAAGCACCCCAAGTTCGCGTGGGACATGATCCAAGGGGTGCGCGCCACAGCGCTGCTCAAGGCCTCCAAGGGGGGCCTGAAGTTCATCAAGAAAAGGGTGAGGATCTCAACTGTAATTTAAAACTTAAAAAAAACAAGGATAAAGGAAAAATAACGGAAAGGGTGGGGACACACATCCCTACCAAGAAGGAAGAAAGAGAAGCTGAGAGCCGTCCTGGAGGCCATGAGGCAGCAGCAGCCAAGAAAGACTGAGCCCATCCCCTCTGTGTGTAATGAATCGTTCTCAGAAAGAAAAGGAAAGTGAATGATTAAATTTATAAATGCAGTTTCACATGTTCAAAGCAATTCATGAACTAAGTTTATCAATGGAATCAAACACGTGCTTGTTAAAATTTGAGACTTATGAAGAGAATTAAAAAATCTGCCAGTTGGAATGAAAATGCTTTGGGAGTTTATAACTTTAATATACTAAATATTGATTAAAAAAAAAAGACCTAGGGGTAAGTTCTTGCACACCGCCTTGAGAAAGTGACCAACTGCCAATTCCAGAATGCTGCCGAGAGAACAGCCTGAAAGCACCCTCTCTGTCCCTCGGCATCTTCCCTGAAGAGACACTGGTGCAAGCCCCCAGCCATCTTCCTTGCTCCCTGAACGGGGTGTCCACTTAGAAACTAAGTCACTGTCCATCTGCTCATGATGTCACTCATGTTAAGCTGCTTACTCCAACCTCTATCTGTGGGATTCCCAGCCTGGTTTCAACAGAGGAGGGTTGTAAAGCCCTTTGAAAACCATGCACTGAGCTAATGCAGGGAAAAAAATAAGGGGCAAGACCACAGGAGAACTTGGGGTGGGGGAAAGGAAGAGAGATGACCTTCTCCCCTTAACCAGACTGTGAGCTTCCTGAAAGTGAGTGTCTTCTACCTTTTTTTCTGTGTTCTTCACAGGAGCACGTGCCACTGCGAAGCAGAATATGGCTGGGCTTAATAGACGTGAAGGAAAAATTAGCTAGGAAACTGCACAGGCCAGGGGAAACACACAGACATGGGTTCAGAGATGGAGCTTCAAGACGAAGTGACTCATAATCCTTCTGGAACACGTAAAGGGCATGGACACGGAGCCACACACCTGAGTTTCAATCTTACCTCAGCCACTTCCCCGCCGTGCGGTCTTCAGCAATCTGTTTACTCTCTTAGAGCCTCAGTTTTCTAGTCTTTGAATGGGATAGATTCTACATAGAACCATCTAACCCAAGACCTGACACAAATTTGGCATTCAGGAACCACTGGTCCTTTCTCCTTACCCCTCAAATACGGCTGCTACATTGCTTTGCTAGGCGGCTTTGGACGAGCTTGGCTTTAGGATCTACAGAACTGCTTTGCAGTTCTACAAAGTACACAGTGTCTGACAAATAACCATATGCTGGCTCTGCGGCCAAGGACTTACTATTCACTCTTGGAACCAACATACGGTTATCTGCAGAGGCTCCTGCAAGACCCCAGACCCGCCAAGGCAGCTCTGGGCTCCCCTCTCTCCTGCTTCTGCCAGGGTCTCCTTTACCAAAGCCCTTTACACTCCTGAAGACCCTCACCCCTTATTCATGCCAGCTTCTTCCACCAATGCCCCATGACCCATGACATTAAATGCACTTGGGTGGAGATGACCCCGGAGAGGTAGCAGGGTCAGTTCTTCGGAGGTGACTTCTATCCTGCTGGCAATATTGGTCCAGTTGCTGATAGCAAATATTGGTCTAGTTGGGGATAGCAAATCCCCAGTTGCATTTTTAAATTCCTTTCTGACATGATAAGGGGACCCAGGGAGGGACTAAGACAGCAGGAGGGAGCAGCATCTGTTCCTCCTCTCCTCCCCCTAGCCCTCTGCATTTACATCCAACACAGACATCAGTCTGGACCCAACTGCCATCCTGGCAGGCTGCTACAGGCTGGAGGAGGGGGAGGTGGGACAGACAGGGGAAGGCTGTTTCCTGCATTATAAGATGTACCATTTATCTAGGAGTCTGGGGCAAAGTGCAGGCAACTCTGATACTTACACCAGGCACTGCTAGCTCCAATGGTGCAGGGGACAGCTTTGTGACTTATGCCCTGAATAAGCACACAGAAGGGCCTCTTTTTGCTACATTCTGTGGTCCTCTCATGAGAAACCAAAACAGAGTTGTGACACGCCATCCCAAACCCAGCAGCCCAGCCTCCAGTAAAAAGGTGGGTTTATCAGGCAGCAGGAAAGGCTGAGAGCAGTGAATCACTTTAGCAGAAATGAGGTGATAACACCAGCTATTAAGGGGAACAGATTTCACGGCTGCCACCCACATCCCCTCACCTAGTCCTGCAGATCTCAGCGCTCCCAGGAGAAGGGGGCCAAGTACGGGTGCTGCCTCAGGGGCCTGGAATCGGCCGTGGGCAGGGGGCAGGAAGCAATACAGACCATTCCTAGTGTAGCTCCATGGGCCTGCCCCCACCCACCCCACAGCTGTGTGTCCTGAGCCCATGCTGCCTGTGATGGCCTGTTGTAATATTTCTGAAGGAAAGAGGCCCAAATTCTCACCAACAGGCAGGGGGCTTAGGAGTGTGAGTGCAATTAACCAAATGGATCCATTCGGGAAATTGAAGGCCTGGGGAAGCTGGTCCTCAGATTGCTCCCAATATGCCAGAGGGCAGGTGTCCGGCCTGGTGAGGACCAGGTGCTGAAGCACTGGGGGTGGGGAGAGCAGGAGGGGAGAGATTGCCGTGTGAGTGCAGGAAGGCACTTCTCTGGAGCTGGGGGTGGGGGTGGAGGAGTGTGCCCCTGAGCAGATGCCTGGGGCAGCTGCAGATGGCAGTGGCCTCAGAACAAAAGGACAGGAGCCAGAGGGAAGGAGGACGTGCTTTCATGAGGCTTCCTAAATGGAGGGGCAAAATCAGATTTCCACCTGGAAGCTGCCAGAGGCTTGCTCAGGAAGTTATGCAGGGTTTCCAGGGGAACTTGAAAAGAGCCACGTGATACACTGCCGCCGGAGCCCAAATGGTCAGCAGCGCAGCTCCCAGGGCGGAGCTGTGGGACTTGAACTCAGGGGCTGCCCCGGCTTTGATGTGGAGCTTAGAGCACGTTCCCAGTCTTTCTGTATTTCTGTCACCAGGAAAGCATGGGCAATGGCGGGCCCTCTTTCACTGGGTTGCTGTGAGGGGGACTAGAAGGAAAGCGCGTGCCGAGGACAGCGCACGTGGCCTACTGCGTGGGGCATAGCCAAGATGCTGATTATTATGATGATGATTACGATCCTCCAAAGAAAGCTGGATCAGGTCCCCTTTTCTCAAAACTTACTGTTCCCTCAAAAGCCGTATGTCCCTGCTCTCGGGTATTCTCTGTGCTCCTTTTTAAAGGTTCCTGTGTTGGTGTGAGTCCTTCGCCTCTCACGATTTGGGGGTTCCTCTGCCCCAGGAGGCAGTGTGTCGTCACAGCAGGGAAAACAGCCCACGACTCACAGCATCTGAGTCTAGTGTGGCCTCTGTTGCTAATTAGTCCTGTGAACCTTGGAGAAGTAACTTTTTGGACTTCAGTCCATTCACCAGTCAGGCAGGAATGATGATGCCGGCCTCGCTCCCGGCACAGAAGGCTCATGAAAGTGGAATGACACCATGCAAATGGACATGCTTCAGAAATGAGGCTCGGAACCAAAGCCAGGGTCTGCTGACCACAGTAACGTGCCCAGAGTTTGCTCTGTGTCGGCCGGACGCCGCGGGCGTGACCCCAGCTGCCCACAGGTGTGCTGCTGCGGGAGGACCTCCCAGGTTCCCTGGGCAACCAGAGTGTTTGTGCCCAGGGAGGGCTATGGAGGTGGTTTGGGGGGAACAGGGATAGAAAGTAGGGAGGGCACATGAAAAAGTGCCAAGAGAGGGGACATGGTGACACAAAGCTGGACAAACTCCCAGTTCTGTCACAAACAGGGGATCTGTTCCCACACCGTTTTGCATATCTTCACATGCTCATTAAAATAACCTGGTACACCACTTTTGCAACCAGAGTCCTGCAAATACACTATAACAAAAGAATGGGGCCTCCCCACCACCGTCAGCCAGTATATTCAAGCTCCATGTTCAGTAACAACATCTGGTGAAAAAGCTGAGTGGTCAGATGGGTTTCCCAGGTGGTCCCTACAGCTGTTTCAGCACTCTGTGGCCCTAATGGGACCCCACAGAAACCACCTTAATAGACAAGTGTATCTGAGCTGCTGTTGGTATGATAAATAATAATAACTTTCATTTACTGAACACCTGCTACATGCTAGGTGCTGTGCAAGGCTCTTTATATGTTTAAACTTTAATTTAATCTTTACAAGATGTTCATTATTAACCCCCTTGGATAAAGCAGAAACCTCAGGCTTGCAGCAATTAGAAGTTTTCTTGCGGTCACAAAGCAAGTAGAGCTGGACTCTGTCCCGATCCCAAATCCATGTCATTGACATCTGTGTTCCCACCTCTCCACCCACCTCCTGCCCACAGCCTCCCAGCCCCCCATCTCCAGCTCTCTCTGGGAGAAAAGAAGACATCTGGAAGGGGAGCTGGAGAGAGAGACACAAACTGCAATGAGGCCCAAAGTCGAGAATAAGAACACCCTTCTCTGTTCAGGCCCCTAGGAAGACTCCCCCAGCCTGCAGCCCCCAGGCTGCAAGCGTGGGGTCCATTGTCAGTCACCTCGTGGTTAGAACTGTATCCCTCACTTCTTGCATGTCCTCCCCGGCTTGATATTAAAACGGAGATGCCGGGAGCAGCAGGAAATTCTAACCCAGATAGAACAATGCAAACCCTGGACATGGGGTATGGCTTCAGGGATGTCGGCCTTGCCCCTTAGTGCTCCCAGACAGCTGTCCATCTGCCAGGGCCCACTGCCCCGCCTGGAGGAGGAGTCCTTAGACTGTCCCCAATAGGCCAGGACTGTCACTCAAGAGCCTGTCGGTCATGGAGGCCAGGCTAGGGGGGAAGCCAGTTACAAAGCTGTTTCCCACGTTCTCCACTAAGGTAAACCGAGAACCGTAGTGACAAGGTCAAGGCTCAGCCAGCTGATGGCATCTGAGGGGGGAAAAAGGGGCAAACGCTCTCCCGGCGCCAGCCTCCTCACAAAGGAGGGCCTAGAGGCCTGGCTCCGTGGCCGACTCTGGGGAGAAAGAAGAACAGGGCCCCCCAGAAGCTTCTGGGGGGCCAGGCAAAGAACATCTTCTCATCGACGGAGCGAGAGTCAGGAACTTCCCCCACCCTCACCCCTCTGGGACACCCCAGGCCCAAGTCCTACTCACCGTCTCTGCCTCATTCAGCCTCCTTCTGGCAACACCAGGGGAGGCTCCCTCTCAGTCTGCAGCGGGAAGGATACCTCCGGTGTCCCAAAGTGCACATACGTCAATCAACGTCACAAAGCAAACACAATGAAGACCCCAGGGTCACTCTAGGAAAGAAAGAGAACAGGCTTTGTGGTTTGCTGCTTGTCCATTCTCTGGGAAATGACATCTGGGACCACACTTACTGGGAAGATTCTGCACAGCATAACTGTGCCTTTGTTCAAGGGAGTTCAAAGCACTCTGCCGAAACAGGGCAGATTCTGCAAGGTGCCTACACATGTTAGACTCTGGGGAGGGGGATCATCTCTCTCATCCATGAGCTCGTTATTGGTGCCCTGACACTAGAATCTAATTGTGAGCCCCTAGTCGCCTAAAGGAGTTAAGGCATATCTCAAAGAATCTCTCCTACACCCAAGGGAGAATTTACTCTTAATTATCACATTAATTTTCCTAACTTACTTAGAACTATTAGGTTTTTCTTCCCCATCTACAGATAATCAAACTGAATTCTCCATAAATAAATCTGTGAAAGGACTTTGAAAGGAGGTCTCATCTTAGTGCCAGGGGACACAGATCTGAAGTTCTAGCTTATTATGCCAGGCGGGGTGGATTGCTTCCCCACCTGTGTCTCAGGTTCTGCGTCTGTAAGTGGGAAGAGGGCGCAGAGGGTGGGTCAGACCACCGGGCCTTTAGTGAGGGTTCTGCAGGTTCAAGTCCCAGCTCCAGGCCTTCTGGGCAATCACTTGAACTTTTTCAGCACAGATGGCATAGCTCATGTAATTATTTGCTTTAAAATGAAAATGTGTCTGCTGGAAATGGTGAAATCCGTGTGTGTGGAGGGGGTGTGGCATCACCCATCAAACTAAGTACGTGCCCACTCTCGGCCCAGGCAGCCCGGGCCTGGACCCTGCCTGAAACACGCCCTGCGTGGCTGTGTTGTGATCTTCGGGGTTGTTATCGCGTTGGGAAAAAAGGAAAACAATGTGTTTAATATGCTATCATTTATTTAAGAAAAATGGAGGGTCAAAACATACAAATGTATTTGCTTATATTCTTTTAAAATACAATAAAAGATAAAACACAAAATAAAACTTCAAAGCCTACAGGGAGGGGTAGGAAAGAGGTGGAAAGGACACAGAGAAGCTGGACTTTGAATACACCTTGTTTTGTGGATTTGCTCTGGAACATGTATCTGACAAAATTATAAAACACAATATTTTAAAAAGAAACCTCTAAAATAAACATAAAATGCAACAAATGAGCGTATGTGTCCAATTGGTCAGCATAACTGCACAGAGGGAAATGAGAACACAGTTAAGTGGGCTGCATGTCCTTAGAGGAAAATACCAGAAGGATAAAAAGAACTGCCCCCCAATCCTAAACTGTTTTCAATAATCTATTGTTAACACTATGGCGGCATTTATTATTATTGTTATTATTATTATTATGAGACTTTTGTGTGTGATGTTGGGATAGATCAAGTAAGTAATAATACTGATGTTGCTGAGAAACAAGAGTTTCTTGTTGAAAGGAGATACAAATGTATGACTGATGAGATCAGGAAAAGTTCTGTAGCCTTGACTGTGAACTGAAAGTATCCGTGTGTTTTATCTCTCTCTCTCTCTCTTTCTCTCTCTCTCTCTCTCACACACACACACACACACACACACACACGTGCGCTTCCTAGCTCTGTTCACTGTGAGGCCTAGAAACAAGGATCATTCTAGTAGAAATGAACACCCCTAGCAACCGGATTGTGGATTCTAGTTCACACCCCCCACAAAGAAATGAGGCTTCCTTGGAGAAACGTCTGACGTGGCAAATGGACACGATGAGCCCGGGACATCTCGTCACCCCAAGGCAGCGAGCAAAGGCCAGAGCGCCACGGTTCAGCGCAGAGGTTTCAGCGCGAGGACAGGCTGAGAAATCACCAGAATGCCAATCTTGCACAGCCGTTTCGTCCGAACAGCACCCCAGCATGCTGACAAAGGACGCCGAGACCGCTGTCCCGTTTACACCAGAGGGAAATGGGTGTAAAGACCCCCGGGTCAGGACTCAGTCCCACGTGTTCTCATCCCCGAAGGCCACTGCTTCGCAGCTGCCTCTTTGATACCCTCCTTTGTACGTCTGGGCTGATACAGCTTTTCTTGCCTATATGACGGCATTGCAGGACTGCAATGAGAAATGTCCGGGAAAGTACTTAGAAAATAATTCTTTGTGCATATATTTTACTGTCACTTGAAAATTGAGGGTCAGATCTGTTCTTTGGGGCTGCTGTGAGGGTCAAGTGAGAGCTGTGATTTGAAGACAGACGGAAACAAAGACAGACAGAGAAGCTCTACAGACGAGCGAGATGACAATCACCACCAGTGCTTCTGTGGGCTAAATGACAAGTGAGACTTCAAACCCAGGAAGCAGCCTCTCCACCTGGCCCAGGCAGGAACAAAACCTTCCAGGAAGGACACCTGAAGCTCTGGGGAGAAATGGGGATCAAGAACGATATCTGATATCCTGAAGGCTGCAGAACGAGTGGCTCTCAGTCACTGATGGGTGGGGACCAGGGCCAGGTGCTGGGTGCCTTGGGCACAGCCTCCAGACTCTGGAAGGCCAGATGACTGCTAGGTTCCTCTGAATGAAGCCTGGGCTGGAGAGGTAGGTAGTGGGCAGTGGAGGGCACTCATCAAGGACCAGAGGACAAGAGGAAGGCACAGCATGTCAGGGTGATGACAGGAAGGAGTGCCCGGGTTGCTTACCAGCTCGCAAACTGCTCCCTCGGGGTTCGTAACTTAATGTCTCCCTGGGGAGTATTTACAGAGTTCTCAGCAAATGCTGTGCTCAGATTGTTCTCTCTGCCACAGAACAAAAGCTGATCTGGGAAATCCCCCACACCTTTTCTCCTTGAAAGCCTTTGATTCCATCAGTGCGTGTATCTGGAGAAGCACAAAACAGACTTCTCCCGGTCCCGTGCTTCTGCCCCTGACCATTCAGGGTGTGCTCAGGTGACGGAAACTCAAACACTCGTTCTACCTCTGTCTCCACTTCTTTCTCAGGGCTCTTACTTAAGCATTTAAAATTATTTTACGTGCTGTTTGAAGAGTTAATCATGTCACATGATGTGGAACTCAAAGGACACAAAAGAGTACACAGTAAAATATATACATATATGTAAATTCCACCCCCCCCTCCCCCCCGAACCAGTCCCCTGCTTCCCAGTCCCACTTGGCGCCTCTCCCGGCCACTCACTGTCACCAGACTCTTGTGTGAGATTGTCTACACGTGCACGGACACATTTTAAAAGCTACAGCAGAACATGCACAGGACTTGCATGCTGAAGTCTATGCAACACCGATGAAAGAAATCACAGATCTAAATAACTGGAGACACATTGTGTTCGTGGATTGGAAGCCTCAATATAGTAAATATGCAAATTCTCTCCAAATTAACATACTGGCGGAATGCAATTTCTATCAAATCTCAGCAAAAGTTTTAGTAGATATAGATTATTCTAAAACAAAAACAGAAGAAACTCTTTGAGGTCTAGGGCTAAGCAAACAGTTCTTAGATTCGATGCCAAAAGCATGACCCATCAAAGGAAAAAGGGATAAAACGGACTCCATCAAAATCAAGAACTCCGCTCAGTGAGAGAGGGTGGGCAGTGGGACAAGCCGCGTGTGACAGTTCTAGGAAATAGGAGTAACTCTCAAAATTCCGCAGTGAAGATCCAAACAATTTATCTAGAGCGTGGCCGAGAGACATTCCACTGAAGCAGATGCTCAAATGGCACGTAAGCACTTGAAAGATGCTCAGCATCTCTAGCCATTAGGGCAACGCAAGTTAAAACCACAACGAGGGAAACAAACAAACAGTGAGATATCACTACACGCGTATCAGAATAGCTAAAAAATAAGGAAAGTAGTGACCTAGTAATCCCACTGTTAGGTATTTAGCCAAGAGAAATGACATATATGTCCACAAAAAAGCTTACATGTGAATATTTATACCATGTTTATTCATAACTGCTAAAAAGTAGAAACAAGCCGAAGGTCTGTCAACAGGTGAGCTGATAAATAAACTGTAGTAACACAAGGAAATACTATTTACCATTAAAAAGAAATGATCTACTGATACATGTAGCAAGTCAGAGGCATCTCAAATGTAACATGTTAAGTAAAAGAAGTCAATTCAAAAAGCTACATACTATATGACTTCATTTATGTGACATTCTACAAAATGTGAACTCTAGGGACATAATAAAGATCACTGGTTACCACCGGCTGAAGTTGGGAGGACAGGATTAACCAAAATGGGAACAAGAGAATTTTTTGGAATGATGGAGATATTCTGTATTTGATTGTGGTGGTAATTACATAACTGTATGAGTTCGCAAAATTCATAGGATTGTACACCTGACAAAGCTGAATTTTATTTTATGTAAATTATACCTCTATAAACCTACTCGGAAAAAAACCCTTAAGGTACATGCGAAGACAGGTTAAAACCTAGGAGAAGACACTGACTGTGCACACACCTGACAAAGGATCACTCTTGAGAATATATATAAAGAAGGACTGTTATCGGAAAGACAACAGAGAATAAGTGTGGGCGAGCATGTGGGGAAAAGAAACCCTTGTGTGCTGTTGGTGGGATTATAAATTCTGTAGCCAGTATGATAAAACAGTACAGAGATTCCTTGACAATTTAAAAATAGAACTACCTATGATCCAGCAATTCAACTTCTGGGTATTTATCTAAAAAAGTCAGAAACACCAATTTGAAAAGATACATGCACCCCATGTTCACTGCAGCAGGATTTATAATATCCAAGATATGGGAGCAACCTAGGTGTCCATTGATAAGATGAGCGGATAAAGAAGATGTGGTACATGCAGGGGTAGGCAAAAGGAGGTTTACAGTTGTGACTACATGAAACAGAGTTTATCCTTGTATTATTATTTATTAATTACTGTATTATTTATTTGTATTACAACTGTAAATCTACTTTTGCCCACCCCTATACATACAATGGAATACTACTCAGCCATCAAAAAGAACGAAATCTTGCCATTTATGACATGGATGGACCTAGAGGGCATTATGGTAAGTGAAATAAGTCAGACAGAGAAAGACAGATACCACATGATTTTACTTATGTATGGAATCTAAACAACAAACAAATAGAAACTCACTCATAAATACAGAAAACCAACTGATGGTTGCCAGAATGGAGTGGAGAGTGCAGACGGGTGAAGAGGTGGAAAGGGTTGGAAAGTATAAACTTCCAGCTGTAAAACTAGTCACAGGGATGGAAAGCACAGAACAGGGATTCCAGCCAATTGCTACGTATGGTGCCAGATGGGTACGAGACTTACGGGCACTAGACCTCGTAAAGTATATAGATGTTGTATATCTGAAACTAATAGAATATCTTATGTCAACTACAATTTAAAAATAAATGAAAAAGAAATGTACAAAGAACTTCTTTACGTAAATAAGGATAAACAAATCAATTGAAATAAAAGCAGGAGACAAACAGAAATACCTATGACTAGGTAGACACACTGAGGACCTGGGAAATGAAGCCCTGGCTGGTGTGGCCCAGTGGGTTGAGCGCTGGCTGTGAACCAAAAGATGGCCAGTTCGATTCCCAGTCAGGGCACATGCCTCCTCAGAGGCAACTGATCGCTGTTTCTCTCTCACATGGATGTTTCTCTCCCTCTTCCTCCCTCCCTTCCCCTCTCTCTAAAAAATAAATAAAATCTTTTTCAAAAAAAGACCATAATGAGATATCAATTGGCAAAAATTATGAAGTCTGACTATATCAAGCGTTGGCTGAAAGAGGTGGAAGACCCACAGAGTTCCTCCGACAAGCACTTTCAAAGTTTTACTTTTTAAAATGGACAACAGGGTGTTGACGGCTGGGGGGTGAGGGTGTAAGGGGACTAAATGGCAATGGAAAATATAATAAAGATGATATATTTAAGAAAATAGAATTGAATATTCACAAACTATCATTGAGCAAATCTCCTCCTAGACACGACCCATGAGCCACTTGTACACGTGTCCAAACTGTCCCTTCCAGCACTAGTCGCCATAGTGAAAACCTAGGAAAAGCCCCAAAGTTCATCAACAGAGAAATCGATAATTAAACTGCGTTAGAGACAAACAATGAAATGCTACATTACACAGCAGGCAAAGTAAGTGAAGCAGAGCACTATGCAGTAAAACCACATAATAAGCAGAGAGGGGATAAAAGGAGGCAGGATGCAGGATAACCATCACTACACCTCAGCAGCAACAAAACAAACACCCAACTCAAACATGGGCAAGAACTTTAATAGACATAAGGAAGGCCACCAAGCACATGCAAAGATGCTCAATATCACTGATCATCAGGGAAGTACAATTAAAACTCAAATGAGATCCCACCTCATACCCATTAGGATGGATGCTATCAAAACCACAGAAAATAACCAGTGTTGGTTGGGAATGTAGAGATTTGGAGGGGGATCTGCAGTGCTGGAGGGAACATACAATGGGGACGCCTCTATGGAAAACGGTATGGCAGTTACTCAAAATATTAAGAATAGAGTTTCCATATAATCCTACAGTTCCACTTCTGGGTATATAACAAAAAGAACTGAAAGTGGAGTCTCCAAGAGATATTTGTACATGCCTGTTCATAGAAGCATATTCACAATAGCCAAGAAGTAGAAACACCTCAAGTGTCCATGGGTGGATGAATGAGTAAACAAAATGTGGTATAAACATACAACTGAATGTTAGTCAGCCTTTGAAAGACAGGAAACTCTGACACATGTGACAAGACGGAGAAACACTGAGGACATTGTGCTAAGTGAAATAAGCGTGTCACGAAAGGACAACTACTCTAGGATTCCACTTATAAGAGGTACCAAGCACAGTCAGACTGATGGAGGCAGAAAGCAGGACGGGTGTGTTGGGGCCTGGGGGACATGCCGGGAATGGGGCACTGGTGTTTAATAGGCACCGCGCTGCAGCTTCGCAAGATGAAAGAAGTCCTGAAGATTGGCTGCAAAACAATGTGAGGGTTCTTCACACTGAGCTATGTATGAGAAAATGGTTAAGATGGTAAGTTTTATATCGTGTAATTTTACCACGACTCAAAATAAAAATTTTTTAAATATAATTACTTCTCGTACTGGGGAGGTGGAGAGGTGGCAGTGAGGCTGTAAGATGAGACACCTGCTAGTTATCAAAGCTTTATCTTTTATGGTGGCTGACAGGCTTGCAGGTACTTGTAGTATTACAAATTAATAAGTAAAGAGACCAATGGGTGGATGAACAGGAAGGCAGGAAGGAAGTTAAGAAGGAGAAAAGGAGAGAGGTCAAGCGAGTACACGGAAGGGATGCAGGCACCAACGAGGAGTCATGAGCCAAGGACTGTAATACTAACCCAATGCTGTTCACCTGAGGTCCAAAAATAAAAGAAAACACGTTCCGACGATCGAATTCTAGATGATTTTATATAAAAGGATCTCATAATTCTCTAATGGAACTCCACCACTCACTGTGCTAAGAAAAGTGATGCAGAGACAGGTGAGCAATGCGGGTGCATCCCCGAGACGTTCATCGGCCTCTCTAAGGTCACACAAGGAATTCTAACCCTTTCCAGCCATGTCTGCTAAAACAGCAGCAGCAACGAGGGAGAGTCAAGAACAGACACCCATTCCTGCACTACCCATTCCTTTTAATGCCTACATTTCTATGAGGAAGTCATTATCACCCTGACTTTACACATTAGAAATCTGAAGTACAGTGAAGTCAAGCACCTTGCCTGGGACTTCTCAGCGGGTAAGTGGCAGAACTGAACTCAAACCCAGGCTGGTCCCCAAGGCCCACACTGCTTTCATGCCACATGGGAACCCAGCTGACAGCAGTGCAGCAAAATACCAACGGCCACTTGTCAAAGGCCCTGTGGGAGATACAAGATTAGCAAACTACACAGGGATTTCTTTAAAACGTTCTTTGTGATTATCTCAGAAAGTTGATATTATTCCCAAGGGGGAAAAGGTGCAACTATACTTAGTTTATATATTCAATGTCTTGGTTTAAAATACACCATGAATCAGACACAAATTGGTACTGGTAACAACGCAGTGAGAGAAATACTTTTGTTTATGAAACGTTTCTTCTTAAAGCGATGAGACCCTCGTCCTGTGACTAGGACCCAGAAATAAATGATCCAATGAAAGATAGGCTCCTGCTTCCGGGGAACAGTCGGAAAGACCACACGCTGACAGACACAGGAGGGGCCGAGGGGAGCACTCTACAAAGGCTGAACTACAACCGGGGATGTGGGAGACACTTGCATCTTTAGGTGCTACTTGCATTCCCAACTGGATCTCAGTGACTTCCTCCCCTGGACACGCCACCCAGTGAGAAGGGGGTTCTGATGTAGCAGCCACTGTTCGGAGAGGCAGAGTATCGTACCTGTCCCAGCTACAGGCACACGGGGAGGCAATACTCAAACCAAGGTGCCCCTGCTTAGGACCGGAGGAGAGGGGCATGGGACACACTTTTATTCCCACCTTTTCTTTCTCTCACAAATACAACCAAATATTTTTCTTAAAATTGCGGTAAAACATACACTACACAAAATTTACCATTCTAACCATTTTAAGTGTACAGTTCTGTGGCATTGAGCACATTCACATTGTTGTACAACCATCACCACCATCCCTCCAAAGAACTTTTTCATCAACCCAACTGAAACTCTGTACACATTAAACAATAAATCCCCATCCCCTCTTTTTAAGTGCCTGTGATGAAGCACTATTCTCAAAACACGTGAGTGGACTGAGGAATAAGAAGGTCAAATCAGCTGTGAAGTCACTGGAGCAAAGGCAGGACCCTGGCGCTCCGAGACTTCAGCAACGTGATGGGAGAATGTTCTTCTCCATTCCTCACGCCTGCCTGGTCAAAGCCACAGCTGCAGCTAAATTCACCCCTCCACATGCATGCTCTCGGATCTCTCACGTGGTCCCTTAAAATGCCATGTGACAACCAGTGCATCTCCCCTTGTCTGCTCTCCCAGACGGCAACTCACACCTTCCCTGTCTCTTCAACCCCCAACATCTCCTTCCCCATTTCTTTTTGTCTTTTGTTTTACTTTTTATTATGAAGTAGGAAAAAAGCATAATGAAGCTCCATGTGCACATCAGCCAACATCAACAATCCTGACCCCGGGCCAGTCGCACATCATCCACCCCTGCCCTCCACTTCTCCTTGCCTTTCCATGGGATTACTCTGAAGCAATGCCTGCCATGGTACCATTTCATCTATAGATATTTCAGCATTTCTCTCCTAAAGACCACAACCCCTTTATAAAACAACCTCAGTAAGATCACACCTCCAAAATTAACAATACTTTTTATCAAATTTCTAAGGATATCACAAATGTCTTTTTTTTTACGATTTGTTTGAATCAGAATCCACATAAAGTCCACACATTAGTTGATATATGTATTGTCTCTTTTAATCTGTAAGTTCCATCTCTCTTTTTTCTCTTATACTTTATTTTTTAAAGAAACAGTGTTCCCCATCCTTTGCCCTCATCTGATGGTCACGTTTATTCTTTGATGGGAGATAGAAGCAACCAAAGAGGCCCCCAGAGGCATAACCGGCCCTTTAACCACCTACCTGCACCTGTGCGCGAACGCTCCACCTTCCCTCCTGCTCCTGTGGGTGAGCTGCCTGCACTGCAGACCACGTTCTCTCTTCGCACCCTGCCTCGTCCAGTCCTCCTGCTTTACTGGGTCTTTCCCGCCAGCTCACAAAGCTGTGTGATTCAGCCAAGCCTAAGGAGCCTTCCCTTGCCGCCCCCCTCCCCTCCTCCTGCTCCTGCCCTATTTCTCTTCCCCTTTCAAGAAAGCTCCTTACAAGACCTGCCCACACTGGTGTCCTCCAATTTCCCTTCTCCAAATTTCTTCCAAGCCCATTCCAATCCAGACTCTGTCCTCACCCCACCCCACCCCCACACAGCACTCAACCAACACTGGTCTTATCCAGGTCACCCCAACAGTGTAAATAAATTCCTGGTTCTCATCTTTCTTGATCACACAGGAGTGAGTGCTCCGTCCTCCTGGAAACTCTTCACTTGGCATCTGAAACAGCACACTGTCTTAGTTTTCTTCCTTCCTTTTTGCTGTCCCTTCTCAATCTCCTCTGCTGCTTCTTCCTCCTCTTCTCCCCAGCTTTGAATGTTGTCCTCGGTCCTAGAATTTCTTCTCTGCCTTGATAGTCTCACCTCGTCTCACAGCGTTAAGTAGCATCTCTAACACTGAAAATGCCCAATTTTATATCTCTAGTTCAGACCTTTCCTCTGAACTTCAGACCCATATATCCAATTGCCCACTTGGCATCTCTGATTGTATTTCTCTTCTTTCTTTCTTTCTTTCTTTTTAAAAAATCCTCACCCAAGGACATGCCTACTGATTTCAGAGAGAGGGGATGGGAGGAAAAGGAAGGGAGAGAAACATAGATGTGAAAGAACCATGTTGATCGGTTGCCTCTCTATGCACCCCAGCCAGGGACCAAACCCACAGCCTAGGCATGTGCCCCGAAGGGAAACTGAACCTGCGACCCTTCAGTTTATGGGATGATGCGCCCACCAACTGAAGCAGGTGTCTCAGAGTCTAAAATTCAGCTCCTACTCTCACTTTCTTCCCCCTACACACAGCCTTTCCAGCCCACCAACACACAGCCCTTCCCATTTCACTTAATGATAACTGTTCTTCTAGGTGTTCATGACAAAGCTTCAGAGTTTTCTCGGACTCTTCCCTCTCCCCGCCTCCCTCCCTCCCTTTCTTACTTTACACGGGAGTCTTTAGCAAACCCTATCGCCTCCACCTGTGAAACTTGTTCTCCCCTCACCTCTGTGCTAATCTCCTCCTGGCCCACACCACCATTCTTGCCTACTACCTTTTCCCTCCCTTGGGCCTTGGTTCCAGTGTCCCCTTCTCAGGAATTCCCTGGCCACCCCGTCTAGAACTGCACTGCCCACCCAACACTGCTTATCCGCCTTACCTGCTGTGTTTGCTAACTCCTCAGCACCTATTGCCTCCTCATGTACCACGTGTCTTCCTTGTTTTCCTTATTTATTGCCAGTCTTTTCCCATTAAAATGTAAGCTCCTTGGAAGACAGGAATTTTACCAGTTTACCGCTGTATCTCTGACATCTAGAACAGCACCCAGCCCAAGCAAGTGGCCAAAAAATATGTGTTGAAAAAATTAAAACATTTATACATGTAGCCATAATAAAAAGTGTTTCCTTCAGGCAGGCTTCCCTTGTTGCTTCAAACCTCCCCCCACTCAGAGTCTGAAGTGCAGCAGTTAGTATTATATATTACTGCCACACTTCTTAGTCTACTTCTCCCGTTAGACTCTGAGTTCCCGTTTATCCTTCACCCTCCTCTTATTCCTACTGCTCAGGTTCTCAAACCTGAGTGGACTCGACTTTCATTTTGGCTCATACTAGTTTCCTATATTTTAATAAACTTTGTTTTCTATGTGATCTTTCCCCCCAATACTACCAACACCACACTATGTGAGGAGAAAAGGAAAGGGTATCTATCTATGGCCCCTTCAAACATGGCAAGAGTGATGTCTCAGCCTCATGCAGAGAAGTGCCCTATGCATCTTGCTTTAAATCGACAACTGGTCAGACATCTATAACCCAACAAAGGCTCCTGTGCTTAACCCACGAGCACACCTGAGAGACCCCCACACCAGTGCATCTGAGGGTGAGCACCCTGGAACACACAGAGGAGGCAGGATGAGGGGGAGGGCAGGAATGTGCCCGCAGATGCAGCTCTCCAGGCACTGGGGCGGAGCCATGGCCCCAGCTACTGCAGTAGCAGAGGAGGAGCTGGGGTGTGGCCCCCCCCATACTGCAGCCCAGCAGAGGGTGAGAGGGGTGGGAGCAGTGTCAGCGCCTGAGAATCGGGTTCCCGCCCCAACTGCTACAGCTGAGCCGGGGAGCAGGAACAGGCATGTGTCTATGGCCTCCCAGCTACATCACAGCAATGCTGGTGGCCACAGAGAATAAAGTAGCAGAGAATCAAGTAACTGGGCTTATGAACCCAGCTTCCCCTCACCTGCCACATCTGCCTGCCAAGGTGGTGATGACTCAAGACCGAGGCGACCCAGACACAGCAAGGACACTCACCACCCCAATCACCCAAGCAAGGGCTCCCGTGACCATAGCGATGCCACCTCCCACCCCGCACCCCAGGAGGCGGAAAGGAGAGCAGGTAACAGAAAACAAAAACTTGCACTATAGCACCATCTCCTGGAAAACAAAAGGAAGACCTCTAATTATCAGTCAGCTGAATTGTTAAAATCAAAACAGTACCTAAATAAGAAAAGTGTTCACTATTTCAAATATGCTGGCATACGAACAATCCATCAACCACCACGGAGAACCAAGGTAACACAATAGCACAGAAAGAAAACAAAAATTCTCAAGAAACCAAAGTCACGGAAGACTGTGATCTAAATGATAGAGAATTCGAAATAGCATTCATGGCATTCATTAAAAACCTCAGTGAAATACAAGAGAACTCCAAAAGGCAGTTCAATGAGCTCAGGAATAAAATTAATGAGCAGAAGATATTGAAACTATACAAAAAAGAACCAAGCAGAAATCCTGGAACTGAAGAACTCAGGAAATGAGAAAGAATGCACCCGAAAGCCCTGGAAATAGAGTAGGATATATGAAGGAGAGACTTAGAGAGCTTGAAGATAGAAATCTAAAAATGATTAAGATAGAAAAAGAGGGAGAACTAGGGTGTTTTTTTTTTAATGAAAGAATTCTATGAGAACTGCCTGACTCCACAAGAAAGGGCAATGTGACAATACTGGGCATTCCAGAAACAGCCTTTTCAAAGAAATATTTGACAAGAATTTCCTAACCTAGGGAAGGAACTGAGCATTCAGCTACAAGAAGCTAACAGAACACCTAATTATCTCAATGCAAAAAAAGACCTTTTCCAAGACACTGTCAAAAGTTTATGATAATTCTCAAGGGAGCAAGGGGAAGAAAGACACTAACCTACAAAGGAAACCCCATCAAGTTATCATCAGATTTCTCACCAGAATTCTACAGGCCAAGAGAGATTGGAATGACATATTCAAAACACTGAAAGACAGAAACTACCAGCCAAGAATAACATATCCCACAAAGCCATCTTTTATATATGAAGGAGAAATAAAGGCTTTCCTAGACAAACAAAAGCTGAGGGGATTTCCTACCACAAGACCTGCACTACAAAAAAGGTCAAAAGGCGCTCTTCTACTGAAACAAAAGACAAAAATGTACAAAACACTGAGTAAGGGGACAGTCAGACAGAAGCAGGGCATTAAACACTTAATTATAACATTAAGGTTAAAGGGATAAAAGCATTAAATATAACTATAGTTACTGCTTTTGGTAATGAAGGCAGATATAAAAAGGGATAATTTGTGACAACAAAACATAAAAAGGCAGGAGGAACAGACAGAATTTGTATAGGCAATTGAAGATAAAATGCTATCAGAGGAAAAAACTATTTTATCTATGAGACATTTTATACAAACCTCAGGGAAACCACAAAACAAAAATCCAGAGCTAAAATACAAAACATAAAAAAAGAGAGAGAAATGGAGAAAACCATAAAAGAAAACCACAAAACTAAAATAGCAGACAGAAACACACAAGAAAATGAACAGTGGAGACACAGAGCAATCAGAAAGCAAGAGACAGAATGGCTGTGGCAAGTCCTTATATATCAATAATCACTCGAATTGTATGTGGACTGAACTCGCCAATCAAAAGGCACAGAGTAGCTAGATGGATTAAAAAACATGGCCAACTATACATTGCCTGAAGGTGACTCATCTCAGCTCCAAAGAGGAACACAGGCTCAAAGTGACAGGGCAGAAGATGATACTCCAAGCAAATAATGTCCAGAAAAAAAATGGGCATCGCTGTACTTCTATCAGACAAAATTGTTTTCAAGACAAAAAAGGTAACAAGGGACAATTATGGGCATTTTATAATGATAAAGGAGACAATTCATCAAAAAAGTAACATTTATTAATAGATGTGCACCTAATTTGGGAGCACCACAATACGTAAAGCAACTATGAACAGATCTAAAGGGAGAAACAGACAGCAATACAGTAACAGTAGGAGACTTTAACACCCCACTTGCACCAATAGATAGAGCATCCAGACAAAAAGTCAACAGGGAAACATTGGCCTTAGATGATACATTAGACCAGATGGACTTAATAGATATATACACAGAACTTTCCATCCCAAAGGGACAGAACACACATTCTTCTCAAGTGCACATGGAACAGTCTCAAGGATAAAGCATATGCTGGGGCACAAAACCAGTCTCAATAAATTTAAGAAGACTGAAATCACAACAAGCATCATTCCAACCACATGGTATGAAATTAGAAATCAACTACAGAAAGCTGAAAACAATCTCAAATATGTGGACATTAAACAATATGCTGCAGAATAACTACTGGGTCAGTGCAGAAATAAAAAGACACATAGAGACAAATGAAAATGAAAACATCACATACCAAAATCTTTGGGATCCAGCAAAAGCAGTACTAAGAGGGGAGTTTATAGCAATACAGGCCTATCTCAAGGAGCAAGAAAAATCTTGAATAAACAATCTAACATTGCACATTAAAGAACTAGAAAAAGAAGAGCAAACAAAGCCCAAAGTCAGCAGAAGAGAGGAAATAATAAAAATCAGAGTGGAAATACATTCATGGAGAATAAAAAGACATTAGAAAAAATTAAAATTGAAGAGCTGGTTCTTTGAAAACATAAACAAAATTAATTAACATTTAACTAGACTCATTAAGGAGACAAAGACTCAAATAAGTAAAATCAGAAACGAAAGGGGAGAAGTGGCAATGGACATTACAGATATACAAAGGATTATAAAAGAATACTGTGAAAGGCCATATACCACCAAATCGGACAACCTAGAAGAAATGGAAAAATCCTTAGAAGCATAGAATCTTCCTAGACTGAATCATGAAGAATTAGAAAAACTGAACAGACTGATGACTAGTAAGGAAACTAATCAAAACTTCCCCCAAATCCCAAAAGTCCAGATCCTAATGGCTTCACTGGTGAACTCTACCAAACCAAAGCAAATGTTTGCTAACTCACTTTATGAGGCCACCATTATTATTACCCTGATACCAAAATCATTCCCCCCCCAAAAACAAAATTACAGGCCAATATCTTTGGTAAACATAGATGCAAAAATCCTCAACAAAATACTAGCAAATTGAATATGATACATTAAAAAGATCACACACCACCATCAAGTAGGATTCATTCCCAAGATACAAGGATGACTCAACATCCACTAATCAATCAACATGAACCACCACATTGACAAATCAGAATCATATAGTCATCTCAAGAGATGCAGGAAAAGCATTTGACAAGATATAACATCCACTTTTGATTTTTAAAAACTCTCAATAAATGGGTATAGAAGGGAAGTACCTCACCATAATAAAGAGCATTTCTGACAAACCCACAGCTAACATCATGGTCAATGGTGAAAAACTGAGAGGTCAGGAAAAAGACAAGGATGCCCACTCGTGCCACTTCCTTTCAATGTAGTCCTGGAGGTCCTAGCTAGAGCAACCAGGCAAGAAAAATAAATATCCAGGGAAAAAGGAAAACTGTCACTCTTTGTAGACAACATGATTTAATATACAGAAAAGCCTAAAGATCCCAGAATATAGAAGATAATACATGAATATGGTAAAGTTGCAGGATACAAAATCAATACATGAAAATCTGTTGTATATCTATATACTAACAACAAACTATCAGAAAGAAAAATGAAAAAAACAATTCCACTTGCAATCACAACAAAAAGAATAAAATACCCAAGAATAAATTAAGGAGGTGAAAGACTGGTACACTGAAAACTACTAGACATTGTTGAAAGAAATGGGAGAAGACACGAAGAAGTGGAAAGATATTCCATGTTCATGAGCTGGAAGAATTAGCATTGTTAAGTTGTCCATAATATCTAAAGCAATCTACAGATCCCATGCAATCCTTATCAAAACCCCAATGGCATTTTTCACAGAAGTAGAACAAAAAA
Source organism: Macrotus californicus (assembly GCA_007922815.1). Lineage (NCBI taxonomy): Eukaryota > Metazoa > Chordata > Mammalia > Chiroptera > Phyllostomidae > Macrotus > Macrotus californicus. Next base: position 29,518 of record VMDR010006290.1, read on the forward strand.
AAATCCTAAAATTTGTATTAACCACCGAAGATCCTGAAGAGCCTAAGCAATCCTGAGAAAAAAGAACAAAGCCAGAGGTAACACAGTTCCTGATTTCAAACTATACTACAAAGCTGTATTAATCAAAACAGTATGATATTGTCAGAAAAACAGACACACAGATCAATGAAACAGGACTGAGAGCCTGGAAATAAATCCACACATTTATGGGCAACTAATTTACAACAAAACAAAGTAGCCACAAACATGCCATGGGAAGGAAAGGCAATATAAGCGGTGTTGGTAAACCTGGACAGCCATCTTAAAAGAATGGAACTAGAACACTGTCTCCCACCATCCACAAACGTTAACTCAAAATAAATCAGCGACTTGAATGCATGACCTGAAATAATTAAACACATAGAAGAAAACTTAGGGACTAAGTTTCTGGACACTGGCACTATTGGTGTTTTTGTGAATTTGACTCCAAAGGCAAAGGAAACAAAAGCAAAAGTAAACAAACAGGATACGTCAAACTAAAAAGCTTCCTCACAGAGAAGGGAACCACCAACAATAATAACGAAAAAAGGCAACCAGCTGAATGGGAGAAAATATTTGCAAATGATACTTCTGATAAGGAGTTAATATAGAAAAAAAAATATATTTTTTATGTGCCCAGGCATGAACCAGCTCTGGCCACCAATGCAGGCAACAAGCTAAAATGAACTAGGACTGCAACTGCTTTGCCCCTGACTGATATAAGAGCAACATCACCAATTAGGTGTGTCCTCGCCCATTGCCAGGGGGTTAGAAAATATATTTTAAAAACTCATACAACTCGCCCTGGCTGCTGTGGCTCAGTTGGTTGAGGCATCATCCTGTAACCAAAAGGTTGCAGGTTCAATTCCTGGTCAGGGCACACCCCTAGGTTGCAGAAGCATATGATCCCTGCTCCAGGTGTGTACGGGAGGTAACCAATCAACGCTTCTGTCTTGCACTGATGTTTCTCTCTATCCCGTCCTCTATCCCTTTCTCTCTCCCTTTCTCTCTCTCTAGAAGCAATGAAAAAAATGTCCTCTGATGAGGATAAAAAAAAAGTTTTAAAAAACCCCTCATACAACTGAACAACAACAACAACAAAACAAACAATTTCATTTAAAAGTGGGCAGAGGATCTATATAGACATTTGCCCAAGGAAGACATATAGATGGCCAACAGGCATATAAGATGTTGAACATCACTGATTAGTAGGGAAATGCAAATCAAAACTACAGTGAGGTATCACCTCACACCCGTAAGAATGGTCAATCTCAAAAAGACAAGAAATAACAAGTGCTGAAGAGGACGTGAGGAAAAAGGAACCCTCATTTACTGCTGGTGGGGCTGTCCATCGGTACAGACACTATGGGAAAAAAGCATGGAGATTCCTTAAAAAATTAAAAGTGAACTGCCACAGGGATCACCCATTGCTCTCCTTGGTATTTAGTTAAATAACATAAAAACACCAATTTGAAAAGATATATGTACCCCTATTTTCACTGCAGCATTATTTACAATAGCCTAGCTACAGAAGCAATACAGATGTCCATCGATGGGTGAATGGACAAAGATGTGGTATACATATATAATGGAATATTACCTGGCCTTGGAGGTGAAAAACTGCCATTTGTGACAACATGGATAGATATTTAGGGTATCAGCTAAGTGAAGTAAGTTAGATGACAAAGGACAAGACCAGAGTCATAGAGACAAACAACGGAACGAGCTACGGGAGGGCAGATCGCATAAAGACGGTCAGATGTAAGCCGACAGGTGGAAAGCAGACTTTTGGTAGTGAGCACACAACAGAGTATACAGACACTGAATTATGATTTCGTACACCTGGAATTTGTATAATGGTATTAACCAATGTTACCCCAATTAAAAAAACCACATTGGTTATTAAATGTTTTAAGAGTTTCAAACCTTCTCAATGTGTTCGCTGCAGTTGATTTTCATAAAGACCCAGTGAGGCAGGTATTATCATCATTCTCATCTTACAGGTATGAAAACTAAAGCTCAGGTAATTTTTAAAAATCCCTCATCTGAGGAAAAAAGAACCCCCTTAACCAGGCCGTGCAGCTAGGAGGAGTTGAGCCAGGAATTGAACCTGGGTGTAATGATTCCAGATCACATGGTCTCCTGGCCCACCACGCTTCCTCAGGTTGATGCTGATGGGAGCCCGGTGGTCCTGGTGGCAGAGTAAAGGAATGAAGAATTTGATCAAGGTGACAAGTTAAGTCATTTGTGGGACAAAAGCAGGAATGTCTGTAAGCTGACATCCCCTTCAGTAGACCTCAAGTTCTCTTTCTTTCTTGGCCGACGTCAGCAGTCACAGTCTCCAGGGGAGGTGCTGGGGAGGAAGGGCTGGCAGACAGGACTCCATCTTTGCCAAGGCCAGGCAAGCACACCACATGCTAGACGGCGCTCTAGAACATAAGCTGGAAGGCACAACTTTTCTCCAGAGGCAGGACCAGCAACTGTGTCACTCCCATCAGTGCCACTGGCCCTGGCTGTACAGCAGAGTGTGAGCTATGGGGAGACTTGGGGTTTGGATGACGGGGAAGGGAAGAGATGGCCTGAGTGGTGCCCAGGTACCTGCCTCAGCCTCAGGGGCTTCTCCTTCCAGGGCCGTAAGCAGCAACCTAAAATCAACCCTGAGCAGAAAAACCCCTTAATTCAGAGGAGCACCATGTGGGATAACATGCTCTTCACTGGCTTCTAATTTTGCAGATGTGATGAGTACTTGTTGCTTTTGCAGCTGGCCACAGAAAGGTAAGAAGAAGCAAGCTGTCATACTGCGATGTCCTTTGGTGGCAGTGAGGAGCCAGGAGTGCTCTGACCTTTTTTATAGCTTTGGTGACTTGGATCATTGTGTGCTTTTTTTTTATTCTCCTACATCTGCGTTCTGTCTCTCCTTCAGGAAGGTGTGTTTCTCCCATTCTGTCTGGACTTCATGGAGACAGGAGCTGTGGATCCCCCATCAGACTTGGAGCTGTCTGAAGGCAAGGGCTATGCCTCTCCTATTAGACTGGAAGCTGCCTGAAGTTAAAGGTCATATCTCCAACAGCTCTAGAATCCCTGGGGCCCCAGGGCTCTTATCTCCTCTTTTGACCTCCCCCAGCACCAAGGACAGGGTCTGTTTTCCCATCTCCCTGCAGTGGCTGGCCTGGCTCTGGGGATAAGTATCAGCCTCTTAGATATCAGTGAACCACACAGAACCTAGAATCTCTTGGGAGGAGACTGGGCATCTCAGTTGATCTTCTGAGCTGGTGCCAATGCCAAAATCTCACATGTGGACTGAGATGTGGAGCCCCCAGGCTGCACTTGGCTTCTTCCCTCCCTGCCCCTCCCTCCTGCCTTCTGGCCCATGAGCACTGCTGCCCACACTGGAGCAGCAAGAAAGGACATGCTAGGGCTCGCTCAGCCGGGTAGCAGGAGGGAAGGAAACAACACTAGTTTAGTCAGAGTGCTTATTCTCACAATTAATCGCTGCATGCTTCCTCTTACAGTTTAATGACAAGAAAAAGATTATTTCTGAGAAGGAAGTCTACTTCATTTTTTCAGATAACAAGAGTTAACTTACAGTGTCTCCTTTTATACCATATCTCCTAAGAAACTTAGGGGGGGAAATGTGTGCTCAGATGGAATTTATGTCTCCTCTTGGTTCATGTGTTTTATTGCAAATTTAATCCTCTTATTTTATTTAAGCCATTATCAGATTCTTCAGGTCCTAAATTATACAGAGATGCATTAAAATTATATCGTGCATATATTTTGTCTTCTTAATGTCCCAAGAAGACAAAATTATGTAGTGGTTCAGAAAATGGGCTTTGGAATTAAAGATCTGGATATACATTCCAGCTCTTATTAGTTTGCCAGTGAGTTACTAGTTAGCTGTGTGGCCTGAGCTTTAGTTTCCTCAGCTATACATGGGGGACAGTACTTCTCTTCAGTCCATCTCACTGGACCTAAATTCTTCGTCCTGGTCTACAAGGCCTTCCCCCAGCTTCCCCCTGCCTCCCCCTCTGCTCTGCTGTCATACTGGACTCACAGTCCCAGAAGGCCCACAGGCTGCCCACCCCAACCCATCATCTCCTTTCCTGCTGGGTCCTCATCACAGCTAAGATTAAAAGTCACTGCCCTGGAGAGATCTTCCTTCATCTTCTACTTCAGACCAAACTAAATCCCAGACTTCAGTGTGTACAGAAATAAATTACCCAATGATCTTGTTGAAAGGCAGCACATCCAGGTGGGGCTCTACATTTGTTATTTCTAAGAAGCTCCAGGCGATTGGCTGAAAAGAGCACCCTGAGTGTGGCAAGGCACCCTGGCACACCAGCAGTTACTTGCTTAGTCTTATCTGTCTTTCCTGCTAGCACCAGCTCCCTGCCCTAGCCCCTGGCACTCTGCCTAGACACACAGCACTCACAAAGTGTTTGATGATGCCCTAGCCAGGTGGCTCAGTTGGTTGGAGCGTTGTCCTGTGCATTAAAAGGTCACAGGTTCGATTCCTGGTCAGGGCCCATACCTAGGTTGCAGGTTCGATTCCTGGTTGGGGTGTGTACAGGAGGCAACCGATAGATGTTTCTCTCTCACATCAATGTTTCTCTTTCTCTCTCCTCCTTCCTCTTTCTCTAAAAATCAATAAATATATTCTCGGGTGATAATTAATTTTTTAAAAAAGAGCCCCCTCCCTAAAAAGGAATGTTTGATGATTAAACTGAGCAATATCTATAACGTCTCTAGCCTGGTTTCTTCGACAGAGTAAAAGGGATTAAACAAATGGTGTCAGCCATTATTGTTAATAATATCATCATAAGATGACTAGAGATTCTTGAGGCAAGAACCATGTCTTTTACTTCTTTTCCACCCCAAATAGTTCCTGGAATGGCCCCGGACACAAAACCATGACCTGAAACGTGTTCTTGAATGGACGCCTAACGGAACATGTGAACGAGACACCCTGGTTCATGGCCCTTCACGAGTCCAACATAAGCAGAGTGGCAACATCAATACATCGCCGGCCTTTCATGTAAACCCAGCGCCCCCACCTGTGGTTAGGGGCAGAGTTTAAACACAACAGAGACCAAAGAGTTACTGAGACATCCTCAGAGCAAATAAACAAGTGTCAGCCCAGGAAGGAGGGTACTGTTTTAAAATGTATTTCCTTAGTCCTCAAAGAACTAGAACAAGGCTGGATTGTGCTGGCTGCCTCCCCTGCAAGAATTCACATTCTAGGCCTGTCTAAATGCCAGTTTAAATGCTACTCAGAATACAATGACTAAACCCAACGAGCAGCAGCCGCAGGCGGGGGCCGCAATGTTCCCCCTCCCACTAATTTCTCAGCGATTTCAGGCAATGGACCTCAGTTCTCTGCATTCAGCTTTTCTGATCACCCCTCTCTGGCTCGCTTGCCTCCATTTCATTCCTTTTGGTCCACTCTGTGCTCTCTCCTTCCGACCAGAGAGTGGGCATAGATGTATGCAGTTCAGAAACTTCTTGACAAAATAATCACAAGGAAGCCAGTGACTGGGCCACTTCCAGGTGACCTATACCCTTTGCAGGACCGATTCCCTCCATTTTGAACCTCCTGCAGATCAGAGAGGAAAACAGACACCCGGAGAAGGCTCTTGAAGATTGTGCCTCTAAGAAAGTGATTATGGGGTCAAGTAGTCACTTACATAAAAGGAGGCTGAAAACATAAGCCCTGAAATTCAAAGATGGAGTCTCAAGTATTTAAAAAAAGGGAAAGTCTGTGAGTGCTATTTTGAAAATTTGGCGATGAAGAAAATATAAGGAAATAGTTTTAAAATCAAACCACCAGATATTTACTGAGAAAGATATGATACTGTCCCTTTATGAGCGTGTTATGAGGGTATGGTAAATAGGAAGTAGTAACAATGTGGCATTTACACAGTGCTTCTAGCTACAACATCAGAGACATTATCAGGAAGTAAACATCTAAAAGCCCAAAGAAAGAACAGTTCAGGTGTACCAGTTCATGGGCAATGCACTTCTGACATCTTCAAGCCCAGTCCTGTAGGTGAAATCCTGTCTCAGTCACTCCAGCCACATTTAGTGCCACCAGCGAGAATCAGAGAGTGAATGAATAAAGGCGGCGAGAATGGATGACCCACTCGGCAGTACAAAGAGCGGGGCTGGACGGCACCAAGGCGTGTTTGGAGCCCTGATGTATAACAGCAGAGCGCATCAGGAGTTCAGGGAAGGAGACTGTGGGGAGCTCGGGGGTGGTGTGGAGGCTACGGGAGGTGGAACGGGCTGTTGGCAAGCTCTTCCAAGTTTAGGTCTTGGAAGCTTTAAAAAGGGGTAGAAATTAAGTAAGTCAGGACAGAAAGGTGTAGGTCATTTCATACTAGGTTGTGTTTTGAGCAACAATTCAAGGCTCGTGGGCAAGAAGGACGTCAATTGGGACGGAAAGGGAAGTTCACGTGGAACAGCGGGAGAGGAGCTGGGATGCACAAAGCTCTGCACGCCAGGCTAGAGGGTTTGTTTTTTAAAACTATGCAAGCAACATAACACGTTCTTGCAGTAAAAGACTCAAGGAATGCAGATGACATTAATGAATCCCTCAATGCCCTCTCGCACCCAAGTCACCTCTCCAGAGGCAACACTGTTAATGGCTAGGAAGGTGTCCTTCTGTCAGGCTAGAGACTTCATGTGTCAGGCAAGGGGGAGTCACTGGAACTTTCTGAGCCAGGGTCCATGTCCAAATTGGGGACAGTCAGCAGAGGTGAGCAGATGCCTCCCGAAGAATGGAATAATGCAAAGCACATGGTGGGAAAGAGTGACCAGCGTAGGAAAAACAGAAAGTGAATCAACAAGCTTACAGGTGACATCGAGATTGACTGATGGAAACTGAGACCAAGAGGGACTGGTCAAAGACAGAAGTGAGACCAGGTGATCAAGTATTTTCAAGGGAGGAAGTGAAGCGGGGTGGAGAGGACAAGGTCCACCACAAGCAGAACAAAGGTGATGGGAATACAGGATTTTCAAAGTCAGGGGTAGCTACATCCACCAAGATGGGAGGAAACTGGCCCCAAGATCGGTTTAGAACTGAGAAGATCCTAGAGGGTTGGTTAAGTTTTCAAGCAGGAAAGACCTCCAAGGACAACAGAGGCCAACAGGGGGTGGTAGGAAGGGGATCTGCTCAGTAATTTAAAATCCAACCTGTGGTGAAATAACTGCTCTTGATACATAGGAAGCACCCAATAAATGAGGAATTGGAAGACACCATTGGTTTTCTACCCTATAGCCATTCCCTCTCTCTTCCCTGGTTTACGAGGCCCCAGTCTGCTTGGTTTTTGGTGGTAGCACGTTCAGGGAAGATGGATCTTCCTCTAGCTCCAAGGGATAAGCCGTGACTTGGCTACGCTGGCACAGTAATGCCATTCCCCTTTGGTATCACATCCCTGGTTAGTTCAGGGATAAGCATTATGGCCAAGTTGGCCAATTAGGCATAAGAGAAAGTCAGCTGGGGAAACTTCGGACAAAGATTATTTTCTCTGTCAAAAATACAGTGCAGGCCTGACCCTGTATTCCCGCTAAGAGCCTGGTTACTTTAGAACACGATCCTTGGACCTATGGCTGCCATCTCAAAACTGTGAGGTAATAAACCTCAGGACTAAGAGTTGACCAACTAGATACCAAAGTGGAAAAACAAACAAACAAAAGGCCTGGGTCCTCTGTAACTGCAGTCCTGCTCCAAACCTGAAACCACCTACCTTCAGAATGTTTACTAGGAGAGGTAATTAAATGTCATTTGAACCTCTGCTTTCTGGGCATTCTGTGCAGTCACCTGAAGGCAGGCAAATGGTGATTGGTGAGGTGATCGGTACTGGCTTTCACTTAGGCCCTGAAATGTTTCATCGGGCAACAAAGTTCCTGCTGCATACCGGACTTAGTGAGCAAGAGGATGGAACGGCGGTGCAGCAGCTGGACGGGGCGCGTGCCTAAAACTGCGGGAGCAACTCAGGAAACAGTAACTCAATTCAGCTTAAATCGGCACAGTGCAACCCAATGCCACTTAATCTAACTTAATAAACATTCACTGCATGTCTTCTACGTACAGAGTCCTTTGGGGATAAAAGGATAAAAAACACATGGCCCACTATGTTCTAGGAATCTTTCTCTCCTTCTTTAGTAATTACAGACCAAGGCCCTGTTGCTAGATTACTTCTTGGTCTCCTTCAAAGACTGCCTCCTGTCCCTGCACTTCAAATACAGCTATTTCCCAGGGTCTCACTTTCAGCAAATGTGTTCTTAATCCCACAATCCCCCTGGAGAATCTTATCTCCATCAGTGGTTTCAACCACCTCCTACAGAATAGTGACTCCCACATCCACTTCCCATGCCCCTCCTCTCGCACAACTAAACCTCGCTTCCAGCTTTTACTCACCATCTCCAGTGAGATCTCCCATTGGTACCTGAGACACACGAGACCCAGGATCTTCTCTACCAAACATGCCCGCCCCCCGCCCGCCTCCTTCTAGTCACCTTATCAGTGGATGGCACCATCACCCAGCATGTTCACCTGGCTAGACCTGAGACCCAGACTCTTCTCTCTCTCCAAGCCTCCCCATCTAATTCTTATGTCTTTTGGCTTCTAAGTGCCTAATTACTCTGTTCCTTATTATCCATGCTTCCTGCTGTGCTTTAGTTCAAGTCTCAGCTGGATCATTACAAAACTGATCATTGTTTTCCTACCGCCTAACAATATTTATCTTTGAGCTTCCTTCTGCAAGGTGCATGGTACAGTTCTGCTTTGCTGCAGCCACAGGAGCTACAGACTTCCTTCGGGATCTTGGAGCATTTGGGTCCAAAGGCTGGGAGGGTGTGCTTTATCCTAGCCCCGTGACTGTCAGTGACAACAGTCTCTGCTTTTCACTCTTGGTTCCAGGTTGGTTTAGGAGCCCTGCTGCCAGTCTTGTCCTGCCTGGTCAGGTTAGATGAGTGAACATCAACTGCAGAATGCCAGAGTGCAGGACTCTGAGCTGCTGCATCTGCTTCTGGTGCTTGGGCTTGAGAAGAACATGTCTGACTGCCTGTGGCATGAAGGCATGAGCTGTGAGAGGGGTAGGGAGGGGCTTGGGGTGTCCGGAAAGAGGAAAGTGCAGACGGTCCTTGGGGTTCAACCAGCACCAGCGAAGGGCACGAGCAGCACAGCCAGGCCCTGGGCAGCAGGAGCCCTGGCCTCTAGTTCTCACCAAGTCACTGAACCCGCTGAGCTTAAATCATCCTTCAGTGATTCTGGATCCTTCCACCAGCGTGAAATGAATGGGCCAGAGTTGAGAGGCCGGGCTGCACACCCGCTCCATTACTTACACGTGTAAACTGTGGGGTGGGAGCCCAGCCCCATTTGTGGTCAGCCACACACTTCATTCACTCGCACAACATCGCCAGTAGAGACAGAATGATGCAGGCAAGCCACACATGTAATTTTCAGCTTTCTAGCAGTCATGTTAAAAAACTAAAAAGCGGGTGAAATTCATTTTAATATATTTTATTTAACCCAAATTCAAAATATTATCTTATCAACATATAGTCAATATATAAAAATTATTAAGTGATAGTTTATGTTAGATATAGTGACTAAGTCTTCAGAATCAGAAATAAAATGTGTATTTTACATTTACAAAACATCTCCAATCGAGCCAACCACACTGCAAGCGCTCAGCGGCCACACGTGGCTGGCTGCCACCACGTCGGACAGCACGGCCCAGACCGACCAGCTAACAGGAGCTCATGCCAGACCTCTGAGGTCATCCAGCCCCATCTGGGCCACCAGGTGACTGCAGCCCCATAAGTGGCTCTAGGCATGACACCCAGAAGAATGCCCCAGCCAGGCCTGGCTTAGATTATTGACCCATAGCATTACAAATAAACGATTTGGTCACGTTAAGTCCCTAAATTTGAGTTAGCTTGTTGTGTAGCAAAAGATAACTTATACAGAAGTAGACAGCATCACTACTTTTACTAAAGAACGGAAAGTCTTAGGAGTCCAAGGAAGGAAGGGATTAACTATTCGAGAGGGTAAAGAGGGTGAATATCAACTAGCAAAAGCAATGTTCAAATGTGTAGTCAGTGTCAGAGAATTCACGTGTATTCAACATGTGTCATTTTACCCACCCTGAGCCATCCTGTTATGCTTGTATGCTGTTTGCCCTGGAGATCATTTATTTACTCAAATTTTTAGAAAGTGTCACATGCCTACGCCAATACAAGACATATCCCTGGTGCTCGGCATTAACAGAGGAGCCCGCAGAACCTTCTCCCCCGGGCTGGGTTAGGTGCAGGGCTGAGGCCGGGGCTGCAGAAGACAACGGTTTCTTTGTGGGCCAGGCTGGTTTGACCAGAGGCAGCTGCTGTTGCCTACCTGGGCATCTTTCCCTTCACCTCCATCGCCCAGAGAAAACCAGCAATGCTTCCTGGCTCACCCCACCCCAGCCCCACTCTAGGCCCTGCACTCCTCCAGGTGGTAGAAGAAAACCTCTCTTGCCTCCTGTCCACTGTGGTGCATGCAGACGTGTAGTCAAGTGCCCCTCAGCCACACCTGTCTCTGCGGCCTTTGCTCCCAGCCCCAGACACTGCCATAGGGACCAGCTCTGTGAGAGCTACCCCCTCACACAGCCACCACCCTACAGTGCCCAGACCTCTGCCTACTTCCTGTGCTCTTGCTTCCAGCCCTGGGAATTCCAGTTGACACTGAGGGGTGAGACAAAGCAGGCCTATCCATGTGCAAGCCAGAACTGCAGGACATTCAATGCCAGTGGGATGAATCTTTGATGAGAGAGGGCAACCCTTCCTCTCCTGACCAATTGCCCTGAGGAGTGGTCATTTCCTATAGCCCTAAAGGCCCAAACCATTGGTTGGGCTTGATACCAAGTGCTGGCCAGATCAACAACAGAGCTTCACCGTGGCTCACTCTCTTTCCCTGCCTCTCTGGCCTCTTCCTCACTGTTCTCTGGGGTTGTACTCTCTAGCAAAGGTGTAGCACATAGGCCTCAGCAGTCCAGGGACTCCAGGCCAAGATGTCAAGTAATCTAGGATCCCATCAGAGAGGACTTCACATTATACCCTTAAATATGACTTTAGGCACCTTGTGTCTAGCTGCTTTGATGGAGACCCAAATTTCTTTCATTCTCAATTGAGGTAATACCTTCTGTGTCAAACCCACTGAGCTTGCCCAAGAAAGCCTGGCCTACCACTGGGCACCAGATCACCTGGCCCACCACTGGGTGAGCATCAGCAGAGGCCTGCACTGTTACTCCTTCTCCCCCCACCCTGAGAAAAGGGTCTTGCTCTCCAAAGACACAGACACTGTTTTCCTTAAGTATCTTTACTTAGGAGGCTTATAATGCATCACCTCTTCCCCTCTCCTGAATGCCTAGTTAAGGAGCAAGAGCTTGGGTTTCACCCATTCCCTTTACTACCTATAAAATACGAGGCCGGTTGCCCTAAGGCCTGCCTTGTGATGCTGCCTAGATTTTCCGATAGAGCGGTCTGGTTTCCTCTGGCACACTGGAGGCTCTGCAAAGGCACATGCCAGGTCTCACACAGCCCTGACCACAGGCCCACTGCCACCACAAGCACGTGCTCAGCAAACACTACCTGGATGAATGAATGGAAGGAGAGATGGATGTTACCAAGGAGACGTCTCACGGCCTCCATCTCAGACCACCTGAGGAGCTGAACAACTCTTCCCGCAGGTCTAACAGGGCGAGTCAGCCATGTCTGCCTTGTTGCTCTACCACAGAGGTGGAGGCAGCCCTCAGGCAGGGGAGCCTACCAAGATTTTTCTGGTCTCATTTGATGATTCTGTTAGAGCCTCAAGGAAAGAAGCAGGCTCTCATTTTTACACATGGAGCAGCAGGAAAGGGTAGTCACCTGCTAGAGGGGAACTGCCCTTTTAATAGCAGAATGATGCTGAGATACGGTGGGGTCTGGTTCAGTCAGCTGCAAGCATGATGTTAATGGATTCCACACATTTGTACCCAGAAGACCTGATGACCACTCCCAGCAGCCAGAGAGATAGCAACAATTACCACCCAGGGACTTACCTTCCCTGATGGTTCCTGGGACCTGGGACCTCTTAGATGCCTCTATTCTAACCTAAGGAAAGGAAACAAGGATAATACACCTTGGAGAGGATCCCTTCCTGGGAAAACAGCCCGGAGAAAGAGAAACACAAAGTCCCTGGATCTGACAAGACAGTTATTACTGTGTAAAAGCATGTGTGTAAAAGTGAATTGTAAACCATAAAAACGCAGAAAGGCAGTATCATCTGCTGATAAAAAATAAATAAAAATGTTGCGATTCTGAGTCAACAGGGATTCTGTGGATTAACTATCATCTGCTCCACTTTTCCCCTCTGTTAACCTGGATAATGGACCACTAAAACATGACCAAATGAGTAATTTCTGATGACATCAATAATGGGCATCTTAATGCTTTAAAGTAAAAAGAAAAAAAGTTAAGTGTCTGGCCACTCAGTTAACTGCCTCAGGGAGTAAAAGTGAGAAAGTAACTGGATAGGTGTCTTTTGGGAGCTCTGCACCCGGCTGTGATTGATGGGAGGAATGTGTACACCAACCGGGAAGAGGATGCTGTGTCATCCTAGTTTTCCTTCAATTTAAAAATATCATAATTCTGGCTTCGAAGTCTCACAATATCCTCAAGTCAGCTGAAGAGATGCGGGAGTTTTGCAGACTTGAGCTGGGATGGTGAATTGACAAATCTAGAGTCTGTTCTTTCTTCTCCTTCAGCTCCCAACATTTTGCTGGTGCCGGGAGTCACTGCTCTAGATTCCTCCAAATGAGGGCGGGTCCCAAGGAAGACATGCTCCAACCCTCAAGCTGGCGCCTATTTAGAAGCAGAAAGCTTCCAAGCAGATCCCTCTCACTCCAGGGCAGCACAAGATTCCCTGGAGGTAGTGCAGCCCCTGAGACCATTGGGCAGTGGTAAAACTAATCCAAGTAGTTGGTCATTGGTTGTGAGATGCTCAGCCCCAGAACCCAGCCTAACAGCATTCTAGCCCTCTTGTGACACTCATTCATTCATTCGATAAGTATTTCTAATCTCTCCTACATGTGAGGTCTTCCCACCCATCTCTGGCACGCTGCCTCCCCGGTCACAGTGATGTTCCACTAGAAAACTGAAGAGGCAGCGTAATGGGGTTGGCCCATCGGTTCTAGACTTCATTCTGCAGTGTAGTGGGCCGGTTTGGGTGCTGGCAAGATTCAGTAGACAGGATTACAGATGAAAGCCCAAAGACACAGTGGGAGACAAGCCTGAGCAAAGACTGGTGACGGTGCCGTCAGAGCAGAGCCAAGGAGCAGAAGACATAAAACCTGGGAGCCCATTTGCAACCTCTGGTAGTGAATATGTGGCAGGGTCACTTTATCACATGGCCTCAGGGCAGCAATTCATCTTCCACCCTTAGCGCCAGATGGGTAGGTGCCAGCGACTGTTTGGGCTCTGTGTACCCACTATGGACAGTCTCCCGTCCCCAACTCGACTTACGTGGTCAACTTAAGATTTTTCAACTTTATAATGGTGTGAAAACGGTGCTTATTCAGTGGAAACCAGCCAGGCAGACCTATGATATTCGGTATATTAGATGCATTAAATGTGTTTTCAACTTACGGTATTTTCAACCCACATTGGGTTTATTGGATCATAACTTCATCATAAGTCAAAGAGCATCTCTGTTCATTAATAGCAGATCCATACTTCTTAAACTTTCAGAATCAAATGCAAATCAGGTTCCTGAAAAAATTAAACATAGCCCTGGCCGGTGTGGCTCAGTTGGTTGTAGCATTGTCTCGTAAACCAAAAGGTTGCAGGTTCGATTCCCTGTCAGGGCACGAGCTTAGGTTGTGGGTTCGATCTACAGGTGGGGCACATGCAAGAGGCAACCCATTGATGTTTCTCTCCCTCTCTCTCTCCCCTTTCTCTATGTCCTTGGGCGAGAATAAAAAAAAAATTAAACAGAATTGCCATATAAATACCAGCAATCTCTCTTCTGGGTATTTACCAAAAGAACCGAAAGCAGGAAAAAACCTCAATAAAAGAATTGAAAGCAGGGACTCAAACGGATATTTGCACACCCATGTTCATGGCAGCATTATTCACAATAACCTAAAGGTGGAAGCAACCCAAGTGTCCATCACTGATGAACGGATAAACAATATGCGGTAAACTCATACAGCGGAATATTGTTCAGCTTTAAAAAGAAAGGAAACTCTGACATGTGGTACAACACTGATGAGCTCTGAAGGCATTATGCTCAGTGAAATAAGCCGCTCATAAAAGGACAAATATGGAATGGATCCACTTACATGAGGGGCCTAGAGTACTTAGATTCATAGAGATGGAAAGTAGAACAGAGGTTATGGGGGGGAGTGGGAAGTTATCGTTCAGGGGTTACAGAACCTCAGTTTGGGAAGACGGAAAGGTTCTGGAGATGAATGTGGTGATGGCTGCACATCCGTGAGGTAGTACTTAATGCCACAGATTGCAGGAACCCTTAAAATGGTTAAATTTGGGGTTGTATGTATTTTATCACAATTAAAAAACTAGTTCATTTTTTATCACAATTTTTTTACAAGGCAGTCAAGTATAAACTATTCCTACAGTGAGGTAAAAATCATGGCACAACTGTACTGACGGGGTGAAGAGACCAGGTTGTTTGAGATCAGGAAGGTCCTGCGAAACCCTAAAAAGGTACAGTCCAGTTAACTAGTCTCCAACTAGACTGGACATATCGAATGCCTGGGTTCCAGTCCCAGCTTTGTCACTAAACTAGTCATATAACACTTGGTACAGGAGTCACTTCTCTGGGCTTCAGTTTACCGATGTGCACAATAAAAGGGGGAAGTCAGACCGCCGAGGCTCCTTTCATCTGGGCCAGGGGCTCCTGGAGCAGCAGCACCACCGGGAGTTTATTAAAATGCAAGTTACTGAGCGCCACCCCAGACTCACTGAGTAACACTGTGCAAGAACCCAGCCATCTAGGTTTGCAAACCACTGAGACAGGACATTTTATGGGTTTTTTTAGCCTCAACCGAGGATATGTTTATTGATTTTAGAGAGACAGAGAGACAGAGAGAGAGACAGAGAGACAGAGAGAGACAGAGAGAAGCATTGATGTGAGAGAGAAACATCAATCGGTTGCCCTCTGCATGCACCACGAGCAGGAACTGAACCTGCAGCCCAGCTCTGTGCCCTGACCGGGAATTGAACCTACAACCTTTGGGCATACAGGAGGATGCTTCAACCAACTGAGCCACCTGGCCAGGGCCATTTTATGTTTTTGTAACTGGTAATGTCCTGGGTAGGTCACACTTTTAAGAAAACAAAAAGCACATACGCCTGAACACATAAAACAAATGCATTAGAAAATGACCAGAAATGAATAGGATAATTACTTTTTAAAAAACATGAGGTATAGAGACTTCCGGCCAAGATGGAGGCGTAGGTAGACACACTGTGCCTCCTCGCACAACCAAAAGAAGGACAACAACAAATTTTAAAAGAAAAAACAACCAGAACTGACAGAAAATCGAACTGTATGGAAGTCCGACAACCAAGAAACTAAGAAACATACATCCAGACCGGTAGGAGGGGCGGAGAGGACTCGCGTGACGGGGCGGCGGCTGGCGGACCGGGGAAAGGCGAGGCTGGCCGGGAGAGGTGGTGGATGCGGCCCGGGTGTCCCACTCCCTCGTGAGGATAAACGGGGAGGAACGGCTCGGGAGCGGGACGGACCCCGCAACCCAGAGTTCCGGTTCGGGGAGGTGAAGCCTCAGAGCCTCTGATTGAAAACTCCTGTGGGGGTTGAGGCAGCGGCAGCGGGAGAAACTCCCGGCCTCACAGGAGAGCTCGTTGGAGAGACCCACAGGGTCCTGGAGCGTACACAGCCCTCCCACCGGGGATCGGCACCGGAGCCAGCACCAGAGGGGCCCCGTTGGACTGTGGGTAGTGCGGAAAGTGTCTGGTAACCGGCAGGGAGCGGAGCGGCCGCCATTGTTCCCTCTCGGACCCCTCCCCCACAAACAGCGTCACAACGCAGCGACGTGGCCTCCCTGCCCTGGTGAACACCTAAGGCTCCGCCCCTTACTACGTAACAGGCGCGCCAAGACAACAAAAATGGCCCAAATGAAAGAACAGATCAAAGCTCCAGAAAAAATACAACTAAGCAATGAAGAGATAGCCAACTTATCAGATGCACAGTTCAAAACACTGGTAATCAGGTTGCTCACAGACTTGGTTGAATTTGGTCGCAAATTAGATGAACAAATGAAGGCTACCATAAGTGAAATGAAAGAAAATGTACAGGGAACCAACAGTGATGGGAAGAAAAACGGGACTCAAATCAATGGTGTGGACCAGAAGAAAGAAACATTCAACCAGAACACAATGGAGAAACAAGAATTCGAAAAAACGAGGAGAGGCTTAGGAACCTCCAGGATGTCTTGAAATGTCCCAATATCCGAATCATAGGGGTGCCAGAAGGAGAAGAGGAACAGAAAGAAATTGAAAACTTATTTGAACAAATAATGGAGAACTTCCCTAATTTGGCAAAGGAAATAGACTTCCAGGGGGTCCAGGAAGCTCAGAGAGTCCCAAAGAAGTTGGACCCAAGGAGGAACACACCAAGGCACATCATAATTACATTACCCAAGATGAAAGATAAGGAGAGAATCTTAAAAGCAGCAAGAGAAAAGGAGACAGTAACCTACAAAGGAGTGCCCATCA
>VMDR010006291.1:0-46328 GCA_007922815.1 Macrotus californicus
CAGTCTCTCATTCTTAAGGAAATGAAAAGAGACTTTCCTAGGTTTGATCAGAAATTTGCATAGAGTAGCTTGCTGAACTGAGTACAGAGCAGGCTCAGTTTTTATGCTGAGAAATCCTGGGAGCAACAAGCTTCCTGCCTTATTTTTTTTAATGGGACATGTAAAGCATTTTGTAAAGTGTCTTTGCCAGAAACAGAAGCCTGCCTTCCACTGTCCTGGGGCAGGAGTGGCTTCTGGCTCCATGGGCAGAGTGTCTGATGTGTTGGTGTTTAACGCCAGGGGACACAGTCTTTCCTTGCCTCTCAGGTTACCCTGGAACAGCTAAAGTAGGGAAACCTAGAGTTTCTCAGCTGTAGTCACCCAATCCAACCCCCACAGTATCTCCTCATCTGCACATCCGCTCTGTCACTGACTTCATATTTTCTTTTTTAATTAATTTTATTTTAAAAGAAAACTTTGTACTTCAACCACAAATGGAAAACTAATATCACTTGCTCTAAGTCTATAAAAGTAAATATGATGAAATCAAAGCAATATTATTAAATTCTAGCTCCACTCTGTTGCTTGGGGGAGGCTCTAAGCATGCAGCCTGCTCAAAGCCAGAAAGAATGCAGCCAGGTTTAGAGACATATTTTCTCTTTAGAGGAGTCAGATATATTTGATCATAAGTTGAAAAGGGACTGGCTTCCTACCTTTAAGCAGGACCAAGAGTCCAGTGAGGTCAGGGAAGCACCCAGGGCACAAAATTAAGGGGGAGCTGAGTCTCAGGGCAGACCCTGCACTGCACTGATGCTGGGAGGGAGTGCCTCCTTAAATTTTGCCCCACGGGCACTTCACTTTGTCTTACTCTAGTTCCAGTCCTCTGTGAGTGGGTGTCATTCATCACCTAAATTCATCACTGGAGGACCAGATTCGGGAAACGTGACTTCTTCCAGCTTCCTGCTCAGTCAGAAAGGAGTATGGCTTGGTGTGTTTGTGCTTGGGTAGCTCTTAGCCATGGCTGAACCCTCTTCTAAGTACTCACATGCCCCCTGTTTAATACCCACTGGCAAAGTGTGCTATGTTGAGTATTTTCATCAGATTTTCCAGCTCTAGTTTCTAGAATCTACCCATTTGCTCCTTTTGAAACCTGAGTGTTACTTGCTTTCAGTCTGTCTTCTGGCAGTGCTCCAGTACTCCAGATAACCTCTTTCTCCCACTCCAGTATCTACCATGCTGTCCCTGTTCCTGAAATGACTCAAAGCCTTGCTCAGGTGTCCCCTCCCTCAGTGAATGTCCCTCTGCCCACCACATAACAAAGGATGACCCCTGCTCAGGCTGCTTCTTCTCTCCCATGTTGTGCGGTACATGATGGTGGCCTCCAAAGCCTGTGACCCCCTTGAAGTCAGGGAGGTCTTAGAGCTCAGTGTCATCAGTGCACAAAATTTGCATGCCTGCTTCACCGCCAGACCTCCTGAAGCCTGCTTTTCTTCACCTGTGAAACAGAGTTGGCAGCACCTTCTACCAGGGCAATGGTGGGGATGTGATGAGGCAGAGCTGGCAGATCCCTGGACACAGAGCTGGTCCAGGACAGCCCCCAGAACTGTAGCCCCCTGGAAGGGAGCTAATTAAAGATGTGCATCTCCTGTCAGGGAAGGTAAGCAGTAGAAATCAATTCTCTATTAACAACACTATCACCGCCCCTTCTGCTCTTAATGGAAACTTTAATATCAACCACATAGGCCCAGTGCTTTTGGCTCCTTAGAGATCTTCCATAGCTATAAATTGATAGGATTAGCAGAGTGACCTTGAGACAGGAGGGGAAGGAACACCAGGGAGGTACAAGGACTTGCTCAAAGGCACAAAGAGAGCTCAGGGCTGAGTCAGACCTGCAACTCAGTTTTCTCAGTTGGATTCTGTATTTCTTGAATTGGACCCTTTGCCTTGTGATTGGGGTGTCCTGCTGCTAATTGCCTCTGTCTTAGGCTATGTTATTGGCAGAACCGTGCCTTCTAAATTTACATGTTGAAGTCTCAATCCCAGAATGTGACTATATTTGGAGATAGGGCCTTTAAAGAGGTAATTAAGGTAAAATGAGGTCATGTGGATGGATTCTAATCCAATATGGCTGGTGTCCTTATAAGAAGAGTAGATTAGGACAGAGAGAGAGGAAAGGTCATGTGTGAAGACAGAGTGAGAAAGTGGCCATCTGCAAGCCAAGGAAACAGGTTTCAGAAGATACCAAAACCTGTCAACACCTTGATCTTGGACTTCTAGCTTCCAGAACTGTGAGAGAATAAGTTACTGTTGTTTAAGCCACACAGTCTGTGATATTTTGTTATGGCAGCCTAAGCTGATTAATATAGACCATCTGTTTCAATTGAAAGACCAAAAAAAAAAAAAGAATGGGCTATTGGGCAAGGAGAATGATGGAAAAACTTCCCAATCCCAGATAAAAGAAACGATTTATCATTTGGTCTTTTTATTGCTAGGACTTCCTGCATGTTTCAAAGCTAACTGCTCTGGAGCACCTAGGCAATGCTGAGGCGTAGGAAGGAAACTATGAAGTTTTTTCCATAAACAACAATGGTTAGAAGAGGCAAAAATGGGCATAGTTTAGTGGGGAGCAATCTGGGCCCTCTGTTGGAAGATGGGGTCAGGTAAGAGGACTGAGGGCTAGTGGGCCTCAGAATGAATTCTGTTGGGAAGTTTGCATTGGGGGCACGTGGTCCAATTTCAGATACTTCTGGGTCTGCATTACAGATGCTGGACAAGTTACTTAACCTCTTTGAAGCTCAGTTGCCTTATCTTTAGAATATGGACAATGCATTCTCTCCTAAGGCAGAAATATGTATCATGTCTGGAACAGAATAGAGGCTTTTTAAGTGGTAGTTGCAGTTATTATTGTCACTTCATTTCTTAATAATTCCTCTAGTGTTGCCCTTACATTCCCAGGACACAGGGAGAGCTGTAGTGCTGAAGATAAAGGTGCAGAAGCAGCCTCTGCGGCTAAAGAAACCAGGAGGGTGGACAGGTGGAAGCCAAGGAGGACAGAAATAGGGGGAAGAGAGAGAGGACCTTACTTCCTACTAGTGATGGGGCTCAGAAGGAGTGAAATACTTGCTCAGGAATGGGGGGTTGGGGTGTCACAGATCCAAGTTTCAACAGGTCATGCTCCCGTTTCTTCCCCTTGGCATTGCCTGTCTCTCCAAATGGCTTTCTTCTGGATTACAAGTAAAGACATGATGTGACTCTGTGGCCCCCACTCAGCAGATTCCCAGAATCAAGTCAATCCAGGGTCAATCAGTAATTAGCAGTAAGCATCATTGTGTATGCTCACCCTTGTACTAGACACTGAGGAATGGGAGGAAGGAGAAGCTGGTAAGCTGTTCAGACAAGACACGATTAAGTGAAGTAATGGGTGTGAACCAGCCAGCATGTAGTCAATGTTCAGTTCAAGTAAGCCATGAGATAGAGCACAGCTGCTTGCTGGATGCATGGGCAGCAGGGCATCCTGTATCTCAGATAAAGCAGTGACTTTGGATTCCTCAGCTGTCACATGGGTGCTGATGGGGGATGCCTGAGCCTCAGTTTCCACATACAGGAGATGGGTATCTCCAGGGCTTCCTTACTGGGCTGTGAAGCATTCCCAGTGGGAGTGCTGTTCACCCTCTGGCCTGGTGAATTCCTGCACATAGGACTGTCTGCAAGGATTGAGAGCACTGTCTGCATGGACCCAGAGCAAAGGGAAGCCGTAGAGGAGGAAGAGTGGAAGAATAAGCTGACCTGGGCCTCAAGTCTCAGAAGCAAGAACCATGATGTACTTGGGACCCACCAAGCTCTCAGTGCCCTCCTCAGCTCCATCCGTGTGTAAATAGAAGGCTACTGCAGGGGATGTGCTGGGGTGGGGGGAAAGCAGGAGGCTCAGCTCACACATTGTACAGTAGGTTAAGCAAGAAGAAGTGTGTTGCTTGTCAGTGGGACTGTGCCCAGCAGGGAACTCCCAGCTCTGCTGATCACCCCTAGAAGAGCTAGGCCTGGGCATTCAGGAAGATGATGTCACTGTCAACACAAGTGTGGGCCTGTGGCTTACCCTTACCTTTTCTCCTGAGAAAACCAGTTTTCACCAAGTCTGAATTGGTGGGAGAAGAACACAAATGACCTTTGAAATTGAGAGCAGTAACAGCTTTAAGGGGAGTAAAAAGGCAACTGCAAGGGGGGATGGCAGTGACAGTTTTGATTCAATCAGGAGCAGAGCAAAGCTGAGCATGGTGCATCTCCCATGGTTTTCTCTCTCAGAAAACATTTCTCGTTTCTCATGCTGCCCGTAGAATATTGCTTAGGTTTGACTACAATTCTGCCTTCCGTGGGTGCACACCAGCTTTCAGCACGTGTTTTGCAGCCAGAGGACGCCTCTCCCTACTGCATGAGTTTGTCGGTGCATCTTTAACAGTATGAATCTACTGGCTGTGCAGGTTTGGTATTTATGAGGAAGCAAGCCTGGATGTCCCCTCTTAACTTCAAAGCCAGAAAAAGGCAATGGATGGATGTGAGAGGAAGAACATTTGGTACACAACAGAAGCTAAACAGCCAGGAGTGACGGTAACTGCTAATGGTCTCACGTTAGCTGAATCATGGACTCTTGATTCACAGTGTGACTGTTTTATTAGATAATACAGAATGCCTTTACTCCCAAGAAATGGATTCCTAGGAAATTCTCGTGAAGAAACCTCTTGAGCACTCTGCTATGTACCACATTAGCTCCCCTAATGGACTGGAAATGTGGAATTAACGGCAAATGAGAGTGTGCACAACTCAGGGTCATGTGGGGAGAGCGTCTGTCTGATGAGTGCCAAAGAATGGGCACAGCATGCTCTCCAGACCCCTGAGGGAGTGGCCTGTCTGTCTGTCACCTTGGCCCCCTGGCACAGGGCTCCGCAATTTCTTTCTGTAAAGGTCAGGATATTGTAGGCTTTGTGGGCCATGCAGTCTATCACGTATTCTTGTTGTTGGTTGTTGCTGCTACAACTGGTGTTCCTCTTTCCCTTTTTCTTCCTCCTCTTCTTCTCCTACAACTGTTTAAAAATGCAAAACATGTTCTTAGCTTGTGGGCTAAACAAAACCAGGCCACAGGCTGGCTGTGGCCATCAGGCTGTAGTTAAGCTCCCAGATCATCCACCCTTGTCATGGAGGCTTGGTCAGTTCATGAGCCTCGCAGATGGGGGTACAGCACTGGAGGAGCCTGTTTGAAAGCCAGTCACTCAGGCAGTACTTCTCCACTGAGCACCCCCGGCACACCAGGCACTGTCTTCGGACACATCGGGTTATGTCAGTGGGCAAAGTAAACGGGGACCCCTACCCTCATAAATCTCACATTCTGGTGGGGAGATGGAGACAATTGAAAAGAATAATCAATAAATGGGAGGGTGATAGGTGCTAAGAAGGATGCAAATAAAACGGTAGGAACTGCTGGAGGAAGGTTGATGGGGAAGGGAGGGGTCTGGTCCACCTTGTTTCCAAATCTACCTTGGTTAGTTCTTGACTATGTGAGCTTGGGTGATTTTGTTGACCTCTCTGAGTCTGTTAGTTTTTTTTCTATAGAAGGAGGATAATCTTTAAGGGCATTTAGGGTGATTAGATGAACATATGAAGAACAGGGCTACAGTAGGAGACATTCAATAAATAGTAGCAGATCTCATCATCATCATTATAAGTAGCAGTAGTAGTCACAGTGGCGGTTTTACTAGTAGTACCTACAACACCTGAATCAAGCTCCCAGATCACCCACCCATTCATGTCAAGGCTGCTAAATCACCATGGTCAAGGTTGGAAGGCTCCTGAAGTTATCAAGTCCAAAGTCCTCATTTCGCTGATAAAGAAACTGAATCTCTGGAAGAGGTGGGCTTGCTTAAGGTCACACAGGGCGTCTTCCAGCTCCTTCTGCTTCTAGCCTAGGGCACATAACACCATTCCATTCCTGTGCTAATAACATCTATTCATATGTATCTCCCATCAAGCAGGGCCCCTAGGAAGCACGTACTCCAGTATCCTCACCCGAGGGCAAGGGTTAATCCTGGTCCTGATGCCTGACAGCTGTAAGACTTTAGGAAAGTTAATTTCTCTGTGGTTCAGTATCTTCATCTGTGAAATGGCGATAATAATACAACTATGTGATTAGTCTGAGATATAAATGTGTTAATATTTGTGACACACTTAAAGCAATATCTAGAGCATCGTCAGCACATTATAAGTGTTCCTTAAAGAAAATAAGTGCTGTAGAAAAAAAAATTAATGGGGAAGGGAGTCACCAGGAATGAACAACTACTTTAGCTAAAGTGGTCAGAGAGGACCTCTTCAAGCTGATGGCACTTGTGCTGGAACCTGAATGCTAGATGCTAACTGTGAAATGATAGAGGGAATAACAACCCAGGCAGAGGGAACAGCATATGCAAAGATCCTGGGTAGAAACTTAGTGTGTTGAGACACAGAGCTGAGCATGTCTGCTCAGCATTTGGGGATGGATGGGTGAGCAATGAGATGGGGAAGAAAAAGCCAAATCAGGAAGGCCTCATATCACAGCTGTTTTTTTATTTAATGGCACCATACTCAGCTGTTGGGGTTGTTAGTGTACTGCTGCTAAGAATGGAAGTGGAGACACGGGGACATAGTTGACAACAGCAAAATGGCAGGGTTTATGGGCCAATGGGCCAGAGGGGCTGTGGAGTCAAAGAATTCTTAGTATGTTTATATTGAAGTGAATGAGCAGGGGAGATAGGAGGTGATGATCAGGAATGGAAGGTTGAAATAGCAACTTCAGAGTTGTTTCAGTGATTGGTGATGATGTGGGGCCTTAGGAGCAGGGCCCTGAAGTGGAAGGAGAAAAGTCTCTTGGGAAGAGGAGGTCAAGGAACAGGGAGGCCATGGCTATGGAGAAACCATTCCCATGGATGTGCAGGTCCTCCCACGTGAAGACAGGAGTGGCAATGTGGGAAGCAGGGGGGCAGGTCTGAAGTTACTGGTGAACAGTGGGGTGTGGGGTGGCTGGGAAGCTGGCAGGGGACAGCAGTGTGATGATATGCTTCAAAAGAGCTGGAGGCTCTCAATGTGTAAGGCAGGGGATGGGGATCCAGAGGACACCTGCCCACCTTCAGACCCTGAAGGGCAAAAATTTAGCCTGCACTACTAGAAAGACTTGTACAAAATGCTCTGAAGGACTTCTGAGTTTCCAATGGAATAAAAAGGTGAAATAACTACCCAAAGCTGAGCCTGGAGATTGAGGTGTGTTTGCTGTTGATATTCTCTGAGTTCCGACAGCCCAGAAGATGAATTTGAGGATCAGGAATGATACTAGGTGATGTAAAG
This sequence comes from Macrotus californicus, assembly GCA_007922815.1. Taxonomy (NCBI): domain Eukaryota; kingdom Metazoa; phylum Chordata; class Mammalia; order Chiroptera; family Phyllostomidae; genus Macrotus; species Macrotus californicus. The sequence goes on from VMDR010006291.1 coordinate 7,342, forward strand.
GGAGGCATAGACTAGTAGGGTCTCTCCTTTACTTGCTTCTCCTCCCAATCCTTCTGTCAATTTTTATAAGATTCTAATTACCTGTGCTTTTACACTTGAAGGTAATCCTTTCCAACTTTATTCACTCATGAACCCTTGCATGCATTCAAGTAAGCATTTGCTGAGAGCCTGTGCCAGGGTCTAGGCTGGGTTCTGGGAACACAGAGATGGTGATACCTAGGCCCTGATGAACATAATAAGCCCCAGTCACAGTGTGCAGGCACACAGGTGGGCTGGCATCCACCAGCAGTTGCAAGTACTTTGTTCTGGCAATGGGCAAAACAATACAATTAGCAAATCATAGACTTCAAAAAATTTAGAGCAGGTTCAAGGTTATCACTATAATGTTAGTCTTCTTCATCTTCCTCACTTGCATAACCAGGATGTATTCCTGTGGGGGAGATGAGTGTGATGTTGGGGCCAGCAGGCTGGGATATGTGGGAGTCCCCCACAGCACCATCTTAACCCTGGAAGGCGGTAATGACCTGGGGACAAGCTGCCAGGGACAAATCCCCGACCACCTACTTATTAGCCATTTGACCCAGCTCAAATTGCTTAACCTCTCCAAGCCTCTGCTTCTTCACCTGTAGGATGGGAATAATAACACTCCTAATAATGGAATTATTATGAGGATTAACTTAGTTGTAATGCCTATTTCTAATGCTTAGGACAGGGCTAGTCTAGCACACAGGAAGCTCTCAATACATTCTAAGTGTAATCATTATCACTAGTATACTACAGTCTGTATCCCGGGTCAAGTGTGTCACAGTGGGAAGCGTGTTGTAAACCACTGGTTTGATGGCAAGGGCAGTGCACAGACAGGTGACTTTCATGCAGGTGGCTGAGTGACATGACAGTGGTGACAACAGGTGCTATGGAAGGAGCGAGGAGAGGGCTGTCAGGAATCATGGCTCTCAGGCCCTTCCTGAGTCTAACTTCCTAGTCAAGAAGTGATTTCCTTGACCCTTTGGGGCAGATAGAGCCTGGCCAACCTCAAGGGCTTGAGGAGACTAGGGTGGAATAACCACTAAAGGAGTTCCTATTCGTAAAGCAGTTAGGACAGTGCTGGGCACAGAGTAAGAGCTATCTAAGTGTCCCTAGTTTTATTTTCCTCTTTTCTCATTTATTAGCTTCTAGAATTTTTGTGTTTCATCCCAGCCCTTGGCAATACCCCACTGATTTGTAAATCCAAGTGTCATTCCCATTTAAATAGTAATACAAGTAATAATAAAGCATTTAGAAGTGACTGTGTCTGAGAATGAGGAAGCAAGTACTCGCGTCATATTAGGATTCTTTGCTTTAATTAATGATGGGTTTGTCGCAGGGGTTGCTAAACTGTGGTTTATGAACTGCCTGAAAATTTATGCAAATATTTGTGGAAACATTTATTTGTGCATTTTCTAGGTTGAAGGTCTATAGCTTTCATTAGATTTCCAAAGAGGTCTGTGTCCCCAGAACAGATTAAGAAACATTGAGCTCTCCCAATTAAAATAGAATTCCATTTGCAAAAAAAAGAAAAAAACCAAAACAATTTAAATAAATTTTCCATAACTCCAACACATGGGCATGCAAGGAGATTTCCAATCAGGCCATTTCCACCCACTGTGGGTCTAACTCTGCTCTGTGTCTGATACCATAGGAAATGAAACAATGCATTAAATATAGTTTTATCTCTTAGAGATGGTATAAGACAGCATCCTTGCAGGGAAGAGATGGCAAATTCAAATTAGGTAGTTTGAAGAAACGTTAATATGAGAGATTATTTACAGAAGTGTAGGCAGGATCTTACAAACGATAGGACAGTGCAGTAGCCCAGGCTAGACATGGTGGGGCACAGTGACTGCCCCCAGGCCTGAAGGGAGGGCCTCATTGGTGAACCTGATGACAAAGCAGGGCAGGGGGTTCGCCTGACAAGAGCCGTGATCTTCCTTTTGGTGGAGGGACTCGGCCATGTTGCCATGACCCTAGGGAAGGGAGCAGGGGTGATAAATGACCCAACATCTCCCCCGCCCTCTCCTCTTCCTTCAGTCCCTGCAGTGGTTTCCGTTGCTGAACCCAGCTCCAAGAGGTCCAACAAGGGAGCTCACTGATGTGGTTAAATGGCCTCCGGAGCAAGAGCTGGGCAGAGAAGGGGAAGTCCACTTAGAGGGACAAACAGAAGGTGTGCAGCTCAGGGACCTTGTCAGAGGAAGGGGATGAAGCTGCGTGGGTGATGTGAGATTCACACAAGAGATAATCAGAAATGCAGACATGCGGCATAATTAAATTCTCAGCAGGTAGAGTAGATAGTAAGGGTTTGCACAGTTAGGAGGTTTGAGAGCATGAAGTCATCACATTTTAAGGGATATGAATCTCAGTATACCTGATAACTGGTCATCCAAAACTCAGGGTGGCCGTCTCAGTTTCCCCTGACAGCAGCACAGAGGCGATCCCAAACTGGGTGTTTGGTTTGAATTGATTCCTAACATTCATATGGAAAACTTTTATTTTGAACTAATTACTGACCGAGTGGTCTGATATACCCCTTCCCCAGCTTCTTCCTTGGTGACATCTTATATAACTATAGTACATTATCAAAACCAGGTTCCTGCCACTTTTCTTCACATATAATACATGTATTTTTCCTTTTAATCATGATACATTTATACATACATAAAATATTATAATATTAATCTGCTCACCTCCAGGATTTAACAGATGTGAACAGCTGAGATTTTTGCTTCAGATATCCTTTTTTAAAAAAATGTTACTTGTACCCTTGTGTGAAGCTCACATTCGGTGAAGATGCTTATTTGGAGTTACCCACTTTGTAGATCAAAGGCCTGGGAACACCTCCCCTGCCACTCCCCAGGCAGCCCAGGAGGGCACCTGGGAGAACTTGGGATGCCAGTGTGTAATTTCCAGTCTCTTAAACTGTGTGTTATGGTCAAACGTCTAACTTCTCTGAGCCGTGGTTTCCTCACTTGAAAAATGGGGGAAATAATTTTTACCTCATGAGATTGTCATGAGAATAAAAGTAGGCAACGGATCCAGAATGTCTGACACGTGTCAGGCCCTGCTTGTCCATAGCTGCTTTTACCTGCACAGCTGCAGGAGATCTGCTAGCAAGGACTATGGCGCCCGTGGGCCTGAACTCCAACCCAGGGTCTTTTGCTAATCAGCTGTGATGTCTTGGGATGGTTGGTTAATCCCGCTTGGTCTTTGGCTTTTCATTCTTTAAATGAAGAATACACCAATCCCATAGGGAAGTGGTAAAAGATTTAAGGAGGTGAAACGTGTACAGTGTCTGGGACACAGTAAATGTCAGTAATTGATGCTGGGACACAGTAAGTACGCAGTAATTGATGCTCTCATTATTAGACAGAGATTATTGGTAGGTTAAAGGGAAGGACTGTAACTTGCAGCATCTAGCAAGCAGTGGCTCAATAAGGTGCTCAGTCAATTGTTGACAAGTGGAAGAGTGTATGAGTGACTGGGTCCTGAGGGGGTCAGTGTTCTGGAACCCCTCATCAGATACCACATCAGCTCGGCCCGGTGTCTTGAAGCTGGGGGCCATCCAGAGCCCTTCCTCTGGGAGCCCCATTCATCATTCCCGACTTCTGCATGCCAGCACAGCCAGTGATGCATCGCCCAGCCCCTTATCACACGGAGGAAGCCCGCTCTCCAGGCCCCCCCTCATGTAAATGCAATTGAGACCCCATTCATCAAGGGGACGCTGCGCTCTCCTAGTAAACTAAACTGCCTAATGTACAGTGAACATGAGTTCCCTCCACAGCATACTGAGCAGCCTCCGCGAGGCACCTGGTAGGAGGGGTGCCAGGTCGGGCCTGCTGACATTCAGGAGCTAAAACTCCTATGTGTCATGTGATTGTCTCTAACACATGTTTTCAGAGGAGGCTGAGGGCGAGAAAGTGGAGGCAGAACGTGAGCTTTACAGTCAGAGAGGCAGTCAAGCTCCTGCTCTACTCCTTCTGGTATGATGGAGCCTCAGTTTCCTCCTTTGCCCTGTGGGAGCGGCAACAACAGACTTCAGAGTGGTGGCGAGAACCACAGAGTTTAGTGAGCGCTTTGCAGTTACGCTGTAATAGAGCTACTACGTGGTTCGCCGAGTAATGAGCACACTACTCCTGGTTTTTATTTGTTTGCTTGTTTGTTTGTTTTTAGGGAGACATTGAGGGAAGCTTTGCTGATGCTCAGAGTAGGTATTTAATGCACGTTCCAGGAACCCCTACCTGAAATCCTGCCAGGAATCAGAGATTATGCCCTCCTTCTACTCGGGAAGGTTGCCTGGAGTATAATGAAAGAACATTCATGTTTGTCCTCATTTATTCCCTCAATAAACATGCACAGTTATAAACCATATTCCACATTGTGGGAGAACACGCAAATAAAATAACCCCTGCTCTTAGCGGGTCACATTCTTCTAATGGCAAAGAAAATGTGAAGCAGATATAAAGCACGGCAGCCGGATGAGTGCTTGGAGAGAGAGAAACACAGGAGCTGGGAGGAGAGGCCTGACCAGCCTGTGGGGTCCTGGAGGCTTTCTCAAGGGAAGCTGAGCTGGCTCTGTTTCTCTATGTGCAGATGAAGATGTTATACTTTTGTATCTGTGTTTTCAGGAAGTTTTGACATTTGCAATTTTGTAGTCCAAATCAAAGCACCACTGTATTTGGATCCTGTGTTTGACTGGTTTCAGCACCAATGGCCCTCCTGCACTGCAGGCTACTATCCCTGAGCTTTCAATTCTGCTTCTCTGTGATTTGATTGGACTGAGTTCATTTCCATGGGTCTGCTTTACAAACACTCCGACAGAGCTCAACGAGGACATACTTTCTGAGCCTTGATGGACTGGCATTTCCACTGCCTTCATGAATGAAGGACAACATGGTTGCCCTTCCTGGGTAGGGTCAGAGCAACTTTGCCCCTCCCCACTTGATAGATCTGTGCCTGCAGTTAGTGTGCCCAAGGTGAAGCCTGAGGGCAGGCTGACTCTGTGTCTTTGACAGCAATCCCATTTTATAATTTTTCTTGGGTACTTCTTAGACCATATTTTGTCCTTTCAAATCCACATTTTTGCAGAAGGTTACTGAGAGTGAGTTTTGTGAAGGTTTTTTTTTCCCCCCAATGTTGTGTTTCTCTTAGGTCATTATTGGGCTCAACAGATTTCTTTTTCTTTTGTATCTTTATTTGTTGTTTCTACAGAATATACTCTGCACCGGTGTTTTCTTCTGGAATACAAGCATGTTATGTTTGCAGTTTTCTATATTGATCATATTTTCTTTTGGGGCTTTTACCTTTTTGTCCTTTTCTTTTGTATTCTAAGAGGGGTTGTCAAGTTTGCAGTTCACATCTAGAATATTTACAGCCCCTTAGAGACAACAGACTCCCTTTACTGATTTCTAACGTGATGTTAACCACTTCCAGTGTTGTCTACAGTTCTGCTTGAAGATGGCAGAAGCGTGAGATGAAGTGGGATGGGCAGGTGATGGCTGACGGGGAGGAGCCTTGTGTCCCGTTGGTGTTGTGTTCTAGGAAGCTCACCGCAGCACTTGTGTCAAGGAGGACGGGCTGGAAGGAAAGAGACAGAAGTAGAAACTCTAGCACACAGAGGGTCCTTAAGTTGCTCTACAGTTGACCAGTGTCTTATCAGAACTGGCTGGCAGATGGGGAATCAATGCAGACACAGACAGTGATGTTTAAAACATTGAAAACTAAATAGATCATTGCAACTATACTTGTGCGTGATTTAAAAGCAGGTAATACAACACCCCCAAAGTAATAAGCTTCTCTCAGAGACGAATTAGGATTCAGTCTGGCAATTACATTAAGGTTTCTGATAGATAGCTCACACGGAGAGCTGCAATTATGATACATATCGCTATTCTGCATGGCGGACTCACATAACTCATCATGTTGGTTGAATTTTAACAGGAGGAAAAATGTAAAAGACTCCTTACTTTAAGGGGAAATTCCTTCCTCTGGTTTCTGTGATTTTTACCATAGAATTTAAATATTTAATTCTTTTGTGTGCATTTGAAGGTGAATAATGAATAGATCCATGTGTACCTTCCTTTTTACCATTTCAAGCTAATGCGGGTAACCTCACTTAGGATGCATAAATCTTCTACAAATACTTTATAAACCAACATCATCTCCCCATTTGGGAAAATAAGAGAAAATAATTCTTTCTCTGCTATAAAATGTAGAGAAGAGAAGGTGCGAGGCAGGAGAAAACACCTGGATGATGGGTTTTGGTGGACCCAAGTTCGGGTTGCGGTCCTGCCACTTTCTAGGTGTGGGGAGTCAGTGTGGCTGAGACTTAGCTCCCTGGCTGTCAGCTGAGCACGATGAGGTGTTGTGAGGTAACACGTGAGAATGTCATGCAAAGTGGGCACAGAGAAGTGCGTCCTGTTTAAACATTTTTGTATTTCTTGACATTGAAATATATTATTAATAGCAAAGAGCATCCAAAACAGTTCTTATAAGAGCCACTCGATAATACCCACAGCTAGAAAATGCTTGCTCCATTTATGGCAGGTGTATCCCTGTGGGAGATAACAAAGCCTGCCCCAGTCCACTCAGGAATGTCCCACATCGAAGGTATGTATTGAAAGGTGTTTTCAGTGTAATTGGAAACATATATTTTGCCATTATTTTAAAGGATTTTTAAGTGGAGATGTGGTGATTCTTAACATGTTTGCTCAATGGAGCAGACATATCTGTCTACTGCCTTTAAAGCCACACAGAGGGCTGATTCTTCAGTGGAATCACAGACAAGGTCCCACTCCTTGGCCAGGCTACTTGAGTTTAAACCTGTCAACCAATGGTCACTGGTGCCAATTCAACACCAACAAGAGTCCCCAACTTGGATTGCGGTGAAGAGGGAAACTAGATTCAGTGCAAAACAGCTCAATTAAATATAGCACGGCTGTGGAAACAGCATGGCAGTGAGGTGGCCCTGGGGCTTGGCCTCTCTCAGGCTAGACAGCTCTGTGCTGCTCTGCGCGATGGTCTGTTCCGCTCTTTCCATGCTGGTCTGTTCCCTTCTGCCCTGGCCAGACATCTGTGTTTCAGCTCAGCCAGGAAGACACAGACTGAACACCGTTGGTAGAAAGGGAAAGTACACTCCTCAGCCAGAGGGGAGTTGTCTTATATGGACAGAAGTCTCCACCCTTTGTCCCTGATTGGTTTGTCCTCATGCAAATAAGGACTCCAAATCCTCACAGTTTAATTGGTCCAAAAGGCACTGTCCTTATTGGTCAGGATAGAGCTGCTCTAATTGGTTGGATCTGCACAGCTCCAGTTGGATGGGGAAAGCCTCAGTCCTATTGGTTGGAATAGGATTCCAGGAACTTCTTTATAAGGGCTGGCTCAGATTGCAGAAACATAGTGCAGGCAGAGGCAGGCTGTTCAGCACAGGCTTCTCCTTGAAGTGTAGTTAGTGTGAGAGGGCCCCGTGTAGTATTGACTGCTAGGCTCTGCTTTTTGCCTTAAAAAAATTTTTTTTTGAGCCCAGTTAGCTACCAGAAGCCCTTCTTAGTAGGTATGTTTTTTCTTAGGGTCCACATACCCAAGGTGTCTCCAGAGAGACTTGGAAGCAGTTGGCACTTGGTAAATGAATAACCAAGGGCTAGGGTGGAAGCATGCCCAAGATTATGCTTTGGAAAGGCCCAGGTCATCCCACCACTTCTGAGGGTTGACTCCTGGAGAATGGCAAGGTGTGGCATGCAGTAGCCTGCTGTCATTGCCAGGTCTGAGGGCATTCATAGAAAATGTTGATGAGGCCAACCATATTACATAGTACTGGAAAAGCTTGGGGGGGGGTGGGAATACAGGTACTCCATATGGAGCATTTCATGCAGCACAGGAAGCCTGGGGGCATTCTTCCTGAAAATGAGAGATTAGAATCCCTCTTCATTAGAATAGCCACAGCCTACTCTGGAGGCAACAGGACACATCTGGGAACAATTTGGACCTCAGGAGGTCAGAGTTTTGAGGGGCTATGCATCCCTCCCCCCAATCCAGAGTACTTGGGTAACTGCTTGTAGTTAGAGTGCAGTGGGCAACTGACTTGAAATTAAAGGTAATTCTCACTTAACTTGGAGCCCCATCTCCATCACTTACCTGTGGGGTCTCAGGATGTATAACTTCACCTCAGTTTCCTCAACTTATCACACAGTGGCAAGCACTGAATAGGCCTTATTTTTCCCTCTTACTTATATGCTTATACTCTGAGCTGGGTGCTTCCTTCCTGGACATAGAGGTCTTTTCACCAGAGCTGCAGAGCTCATTGTGCAGAGCTCCCTGTGGCCCGAGTCTGTCTGTCCCCTGCTTGGGTGCAGCTGAAAGCAGATGGGATAGCTCTTCCCATAAGTTAGAATATCCTCCCAACCCCCACTCCAGCCAACTGACTTCTTGAGAAGAGCAACCATGTACAGGGCTCCTAAGGACATCCAAATGGCTTGGAGAGCTAAATTAAGATATCCCTCTTAAAATAACGTTTCCATGGAAACCGGCCTCTGACAAAGCTTGGGTTTTTAATCAGTCCTCTTTGAGCAGAGAAAGTCATCACTTGGACATCCCTTTAGGAAGACAGTTTGACACTTGCTGAGCATTGTCGTCACAGGTTTCTCCCAGTGCAGCACAGGGGCGACCAGACAGTATGTTGTGCAGTGCTGAGCATCGTCTGCCCAGCAGAGCTGAGCTGGAGCATGGAGGGGAGGGGAGGGAGCAGCTGTCACTTAGCACCTGAGATGCATGCTCTGTCACTCCACTGACCCGTCAAGGAACATCATATTCATTAAAAGCTCTAAAATACATGTAGCAACCCCCTAGGCGATGGCTTACAAAGAATTCCAAAGCTGGATTGTAAAATGAAGGTTGGAAGATACAGATTAGGATCATTTTAGAATAGAGAACACATGGGATTTCTTGCCCCAGGATGTCCACTTTACAAACAAAAGTGGGTCCACGAAAGGTTTAGATAGCATTGACAACAGGCTATTTCACATAATAACTGCAGTCCAAGGTGACACTTTTTATAAAAGGATTTTATTTATTTATTTTTAGAGACGGGGGAAGGGAGGGAGAAACATCGATGTGAAAGAGAACCATAGATAGGTTAATTCTTGTCTGTGCTCTGACTGGGGACCGAACCTGCAACTCAGGCACATGCCCTGACTGGGAATTGAACTGGTGGTCTTTCACCTTGCGGAATGATCCCCACCCAACTGAGCCACACCAGTCAGGGACAAGCTGACACTTTTTAAAAGGATCAGTATATTGGGGATATACTGAGTATCATGGTCTTCCTTTGGAGTTATACAATGCCATTTGCATATAAAAGATTTTGAGATCTGTAGTAAGGATCACTGTTCAATTTTCTTTCAGTGTTTCCCAAACTTCTTGATTCTGAAGCCTTTCTGCTGTCCCGAATCACAGTCCATTCCGTCTTTTGCGGTGAACACGTGGGAAACCCTGGGGAGGTTCCAGCACACTTTTCCTCGCTGTAGTCTTTGTGACCGCTGTAGTCTTTGTGACCGTCTTCATAGGTGGGGTCTGGAGCTGCATGCTGAATGAGGTTGATCTGAAGTGTCCTTTCTGTATTTCTATTTTCGCATCCTCTAAACATAGACCAGATTAGATAGGAGACGTTCATGAGCACCTAAACTTCTAGGAATGTCAAAGCCTCTGAATACAGAAAATGAGAGCAGATATTACAGGACCGTATGGACTGCTCGAGGCGCTGCCTTGGCACACGCTGAGAACAGAGCCACGGCAGAACCCAGAGGATCCCACGTGGACCAGTAACCTTTCGCTTTTTGACAGATGGAAATAATATTCTGGTGGAAACATTTTATCACTGAGGCTGAAGTATATATTTTAACCTTTTTTTAAATGGCTGAAGTCAGTTTATAAAAGAAATGCCCTGTGTTATATGGATCTCTTCCTGTATGCCCCCTGCCCATTTTAGAAATCTGGCTTAAACCTTAATCTCTAAAATTTTATAGCCCCAAAACTAAGATGTGTTTCTTATATTTACCTTGAGAGCAGTAGTGAATGTAGACATATGCTCAGGAGATTTCGGTTTCTATCTCGGAGCATTAATATGAGAAAGTCATTATTTATCTTGGACTTAAGAAGATTTGAAAGTTTTAGATCCAGGAAGATCAGAGTGAGGGTCACTGTCATTCTTAATGAGCAGTCTCTTCAGAGCTTATTAAATGGATGAGGCTGATTATGCCTATCAGCCACAGCTTCCCTGCGATGGTTTGGATGGATAGCAGTGTTCTCAGTCATTAAAAATATATATCTCTTCATCATCAAGTCCCAGTAGGATCTTGGATTCCTGTTGAATATAGCCAAATCTTTACCTCCATTTTTGCTGGGTTTGTAGCTGGCACCAAAGTGGTATTGTGGTTAAGAGGAACTAGGCTTTGGAATTAGGCAGACTTGAGTCCGCAACTTAATCACTGTGCCTTTAGAGAAAGTAACTTGACCCTTCTGAACTTCAGGTCCATGTCTATAAATTGTAGGAATTGCTGTATGGGATAGGATGACAGTTAGGACCTTGCTTTGTCGGTGAGATGGTTGGCACTCAACATACAGTAGTTCTCTTTGTTGCTACTGTTATTGTTATTTGGTCCGTGGCCAATGCTCCCTGACTTGAACCTACGTGAAAGCTCCGCCACCTATGTAGCATGGAGGTCAAAGGGTACTGAACTGGAATCATTATTCTGTATTTATTAATCAGCTGTGTGAGTTTGGGAAAACCACTTTGCCCCTCTGAGCTCTAACTTCTCCATCTGTAGAACACGGTGACTCTCAACTGCCCTGCAGGGTTCTCTGGAGAACTGGATGGGAAAACTTAAGGAGCTCTCTGAGCAGATCTGGTTCTGGCGAGGAGCAGGTGGTAGATGAACGATTGCTATTTTCACTCTGGAGTTAGAGGAGGGGGAGTTGTGGATAGAGCCAGGGTATCACCGAAGAGACGACTGAAGTCGGTTTGTAAATGAAATGGCTATGAAAGTGTAGGACTGTTTGATACTCTATGGTTATTTTTGTCATAATCATAGCCTACTTCCTCTAAATTTTATTGGAGGTTGAAGATGCATTTATTCAACAAATGTTTATTGAGAGTGTCAGGATTTGGGCTGTGTACTGGGGATGCATTGATTTATTCCGAAGAGGAAATCATTGATGAGGGTTAGCGCTGTAATCAGCAGCATGGATAAATCCATCTTCTTCCTATTCCAGCCCCAGTGGGACTCAGGATCCCAAAGATATAAAATTACTTAGGCAAGAAGCTAAAGACCTTTGCAGATATCAAATTATTAGAGTTCCAAACATAGTATATTTGTTCTTTGCTCTGTTTCACTGTGCATGCCATGTCTCTGTATCCCCAGCCTCCCAACCTGCATTGTTCTTATACATCTTCCTGGGCAGAGCTCAAGGGCCACCTCCTCTTTGAAGCCTTCTTGGACCACAGTCTAGGTTAGAAATCCCTCCTCTGGAACCTGCAGTCCCTCTCTGTGCTTCTTCCTCTCTACTTTAGGACCCACCACCCAGTGTTCTCCTAGACTATAAGCTCTTGATGGCAGAGACTTTGTCTAGCTCAGGGGTTGCAATGTGTTAGGGACTGTAATGGTGTGATTTGAATGTGTGTAGCATAGCATACTTGCAAATCATAAAGAGATGTAATAATGGTAGCTGTTATTATGACTATGCTAATATTTACATAAAGCTTTGCAGTTTACAAAGCACTCCCTCGTCTTTCATCACTTCATTCTCACCCATCCTCATGAGGCCGCAAAGGCAATAGAGAAGGTTCTGCTCCCCTGTCCCCTGCCTTGCAGATGAGAAAGCATTAAAGGACTGAGTGTGTGGGCTGTGCTGTGCCACGGTTGAAATTTACATCCAGGTGGGTGTGATTCCAGATTATTTTGCTTTCTCTATTACAGTAATTTGATAATGTTTTTGCTTAGCAGAAGTCCTAAGGAAAGGACACACATACAAACCTATGATATATGCATGTATACACACAAAATCCAGTGCAGCAAGTGAGGTACTCCTCTGTAAGGAGTTGCTTGGACGGGAGTTTTCCTTTCCTCAAGTACTTACTTTTGCTTAATTACCTGAGACCTGACATACCTTAATGGGGACAAAAGTCTAACATGATACAATAGGGATTTTGTTGAGAATATTGCAAATACTCAAAATGGCAGATAGCCAATTTTTCCTGACACCCATGTATTTAAAGGAAAGACAAAGTACCTCGTAACTTATTACAAAGGATAGGGGCAGGTAGAAAAGGAAACAAGCTTTGCTGTAATGCTGCTTGCCATGGGTTCTTTGCTGAGTTAATCTACCTGTGTCCTTCTGGTCCAGCAAGGTAAAGACTCCATGCAACCACTGGCCAGTCAGTACTTGGGATGGAGCATTCTATCTGGGTCAGTCACTGAGATAGGTGCACCTTCCAGGTATCCTGAAGCAGCATGGTTGGGGAGAGCACTGAGATCAAGGATGAGTGAAGCCAGGTAGACATGAAAACCTCAGTCTGAACCTCAAATCTTAAGGATAAATTCACCAAGTAGGGCATTGGTAGACATGTCAACAACTTATCCTGGAGCCCGGTGGGCCCTGAAAGCACATGAACACTTGCTCCAGATGGCTTTCTCTTTGAGCCATTAAATATCCCTGGACCACCCTCTGCTCTCACCAAGGTCAGTGTGTCCATCGAAGTCCTTTTCCTCCTGGTTCAGCCAGGCCTTGTAGAAAAGATAGAGGGATGAACAGAATTAGACATGCCTCTTTCTGGTTCTGACTTACTTTGTTGTGATGACTTCAAATCAAAGTCTATTTTAAGAGGCTGTGTTGACATTTACTCATATCCTCTCTCCCAGAAAGACAGTATGGTGTAGTGGAAAGAGTACCATTTTTAGAACAAAAAAGACCCAGGTCCAATTCCAGCTCAGTATGACACTGGGCGAATGAATTACTTTTCTGAACTTGGGTTTTCTCTTTGAAGAACATGGGTAATCATACCTCTCTGGGAGCATGGTTGCTAGGAGTTAGGGATGATGTCAAGTGCCTGCCACATAGTGAGTGCTCAGTATGTGGCAGCTTTCTAGACAGAAGGCAGTGGGCGAGGGGAGCATGTCACAGGAGAGTGAACTTTTGTGTTACAGAAGATGCAGCAACTCTGCCCATTATACAACGTAGGCAAGCTGCTGAACACATCTCAGAACCTCACAGGACAGTGTTGACTTTTTACTCACAAAGTTGAAATAGTATTTGCCCTTCCTTTTTCCAAAGGTTTTGTGAAGTCCAAGTGACTTCCAACTCATGAGTTGGCTTTCCACCTCTGTGATGATAATGCCTGAGTCTGTGATCTGAGGGTGGTGACCAAGAGGGGAGAGGGGTAAAAATGAAGAAGACGAGAGGCTGGCATCTGCTTGCTGCCTGCCTGTTGGTCACCAACATTGCAGGCTGACCCACCGAGGTCAGGGGTTCGCAGCCCTGTGCCTCACGTTGTAATCGCCAGGGAGCTTTATAAACTTCTCATGCCTGGTTTCTCCTTGTTCCAGGGATACCGATGTGATTGGGGTGCAGCCTAGGTATCTGGATTTTTCAAAACTCACAAGGTGATGATTCTAATGTTCAGCCAAGGTTGAAAACCACTGCTTTTGGAGAAAAAAACTAAAGAAATATAATGGTAGCCCATATTTAACTGGCTCTAACTCTGTCAGCATGTACTGAGTGCCCACTTTTAAGATGAGTTCATTACTCTGTGTAATAACATCTACTCAAATTCTTACCAGATTAGATGGAATTGGACATACTTTTGGCTCATGTTTAAGTCAATAAAACCACACTCTCCTCCTTTACCCAGTGACTTGTCCCAAATCATCATGGTTATGTCGTGACTGCGCCGGCCACTTGCCTCTCCCTTACTTCAGCTCTGTGTCTAAAAGCCAGCACAGGCACAGGTCATTCACTCATCTCTGGCTAACATCTCACGCTGAGGACTTGTTGAAACACAGGTTGCTAGGCGTCACCCCAGGATTTCTGATTAGTGGGTGTGAGGTGGGGTTGAGAATTTGCATTTCTAACAAGGTCCCAGATGCTGCTGCTGCTGCTGGTCCAGGAACCCCACTTCGAGAACCCCTGGTCTAGGCATCCTTTTATTATTTACCTCTAATTTCCCAAAATACTTGAGTAGCCATGACCACCCCTATTTCAGAGAGTTCAGTGCTGAGTAACTTAGTAAGGGGCACACCTTTGACGTGGTAGAGTTAGGATTTGAACTCAGCACTGTCTAACTCCCAAATCTACCCCTGTCCACATACTACTCTGCCTCCTGACAGGCCATACTTGGGTCTCTGCAATAATGTCAGCCATGTTCCAGGCACCACAAAGTGACAAGAGACTGCTCTATAACTCACGTGAAACCATCTTTGTGGTCTCCATCAGGGAAGGAAACTGAGAGAGCTGTTCCAGCTATAGTACCAAAGCAATAGCAGAGGAGACTGCCCATGAGCCAGGCCCAAAGGCTTCTTTCCATAGAGCACCTCCTGTGGTGTCGGCCAGTGGGAAGGGGACTGTAGAGGTTATAATGATTACAATCATCAGACTGATTATAACAGTCACATATGTGAATATAGATATTTCTGCCAAATTAGACCTGATTCTTTCATGGAATTTCCTTCCCATCTGTTTGACTGCAGTGGTTTCCAGTACTTTTGTTTAAATCTAGAGCCAGCCTTGCTAAGCTTTCCTGGGGCCTGGAGGAAGAGCATTTCCTAGAGCCTATGGCTCACTCTGTCTGCATTTCACCCATTCTGCTGTTTGGGAAGGACGTTTTTGCATGCCGGGTATGCCCATTTCCCCTAATGCAGGATGGGCTCCGGGGGGGGAAGCCTGCCTGCCTAATCATTGGTGTAAAAAGGATGCTCTGATAGCACACTTCCAATCACTTCTTTGCCCGAAATCTTTTAAGAAAGCATGCAGAAAGACATGTTATGACTCCTACTCTCCTAACCAGTAAAGGCTCATGGAGGGTACTGTGCTAATTAGCATGCTATCTCCCTTAGTGCCTTTGTGCTGTCAGCTTCTGCTTGGTAGACACTAAACATTGTGAAGGCAAATGATATCATGACTGACAACTTAATAGATGCCTTTTTGAGCTGAATGTGCTTCAGCCAGATAAAATTAACAGAAGCCTCCAAGACCATCTTTTCCAGGCTGATGTGCTAACAAGTGCATCTCTACTCACATAAAAGACATTGAACTCAGTCCAATTGAAGATTAGAGGGACTGGGTGTTTGTCAACAGGCTGCTGGCTGACTTGCTAGGGAACTGATATTTCTGCATTATTTCTAACGACAGACAAAAATTATGAGGGGTGGGGACAAATATAACCCTTCTTAATGTGAGCAGGCCTCCAAATGAGGGTTGATGTTAAAAATAGTCCCCTTAGGAGGTTGCACTTGTATTTTGATTACATTGAAAGTACTTAAAATATCTTTTTTTTTTTAAGATTGCTTTCAGAACCCATAAAACCAAAAATAGATTGGCTAGATTAGACTCAAAGTGTTATTTCTTCTGGAAGTCAGTGGTGTTGGGCTCCTCTTTTTCCTTTAGCTTTATTAGGGTGTAATCAATATACCAGAAGTTGCATACATTTTACACATGTATCTGATGGGCTCGGACACATGCAATACTCCACGACCACAGCCATCACACTAAACATGTCTACACATGCAATACTCCATGACCACAGCCATCATACTAAACATGTCTACACATGCAATACTCCATGACCACAGCCATCATACTAAACATATCTAGCAATCTAGCACCTCCCAAAATTTCCTTGTGTTTTTATTATGTCGGCGGGGGGGGAGGTAAGGACAGTTAACATGAGATCTATCCTCAAGATATTTTAAAATGCACAATTCCATATTATTAACTATGTTGTACAGCAGCTCTCTGGAACTTATCTATCTTGCATATCCACCGATAAACAGTTCCCCATTTCTCTTCTCCTTTAGTCCCTGGCAACCACCATTCTGTTCTCTAATTCCATGAGTTTGACTAATTTAGATATCTCATACAAGTGGAATCATGCAATATTTGTCCTTCTGTAAGTGGCCTGTTTCACTTAGTGTAATGAGTACGTTATGGTTTATGACTAGGTTTATCTATGCTGTCAAGAATTGCAGGCTTCCCTCCCTTTTTAAGGCTGAATAATAATGAATAAAGAAGATGTGGTACATCTGGACTACTCTTTACATTCCCAGTCCTATGCTACCCTGTGTCTGAAATATAAGTCATATGAAGCCATTTTTATTTTCCTAACAGACTGTACTTTCTCCTGCCTCTGGGCCTTTCCATGTAGCTCTTCTTTTTCCTGAAACAACTTCTCTTTCTTTTGGGATTTGATAACTCCTTGTTATGTCTAAAGAGTTGTTTCTATTCATACTTCTGTGAGAGAGGTCCACACCTCCAATTTGCTTCCACAAAGGCCGTTTCCTGCCCCTGCACCCCTGCTGCTCCTGTCCAGTCCTTGGCAGCTGTACTGTCGTGGTAGAGTTGAGTTTGGGATTGCTCCCATGATGTTATTTCTTTTAGATCAGAGGACATATCTTTACTAAACCCTGTGCAATCCAGCTTGTGGCACAGCATCTGGCACATGGTGTCACCTCAGTAAATGTTCATTTGCTGACTCTACACAGCTAGAGATAGGAAGTATGGGTAGGTAGAAAGAATTCAGGCTATGACATGAAAGAGCCTTGATTTTAAATTCTTCCTCTGGCCCATAGGATCAGGGGAGCCTTGGAGAAATCCTCAATGTCTCTGAGCCTAATGTTTCCTGATTTTTGTAAGGGAGAAAGTGATTCTAAAGGCATAGGGCCTTAAGGAGGAAATAAATCGTGTGGGTCAGGTGCTCTGCACAGCACGTATGGGCCCTGTAAAGCATTTGCTGGAAGGATCGTAGCTTCTCAAGGCAGTTCTCAGGGAAAAACTCTCCAAACGGTTCCAGTAAGGCTGAATCATTGGAATAAATACATAAGCTCCCAAGGGGCTACTTGGACGAAATCTCTCTCAACTGTCCCAGTAGAAGCTGTTGTGTGGTGGGAAACGCAGCTCTGCTTTCCACGGGGCTCAGGTGTCACCCAGTGCTGTCCCAGCCCTCAGCCTGATGGCCCTGGTGGCAAATTCTAACACTTTTCCAGCTTTGTCTGCATGTTCTGTTCAGCCTTCTGCAGTTTAACCAGTTCCAGGCAAGATTCCAGTGCTTCTTAACAAGCACAGGAGAATTTCTTGTGTTCAAATAATATCCTTTCTGGAGCTGGCAGAATGATGTTTCTGACACATCCCAGCTCATGTGGGACAGATGGCATGGCAGAGCATTGTGCCTGATGAAAATCATTGCCCGTGAGTGAGGGCTCTGTCTGTGATGGCCTAGCATTTCAAAATACTTTACCACAAGAAGCCTGCTTTGTGAGACTTGGCCATGTGGTACCGAAATGCTTGGGGTCATAGTGCACGTGCTGGGAGCACATTTCCCCAGAGCCCCTCAGCCCACCTGTCACTCCCTGATGAGGTATCCTGCTGGTTTAGAAAGCCTGTTAAAAATATATACAGAGAGGCACAGAATATATTACAAAAATGAAAATAAGACTAGAGACAAGAGGAATTTAATAAGTTCAACTAAGCATATAGTAACTTACAAAAGCTGGGATGCCCTAAAGTTGCTGAACACATGATTAGGAGGAAGAATTTAACTATAGTTAAAATGCAACGTGCAATGCAGGTTGTTTTATTGGCAAAAGGATATTATAGAAATAGCAAAAGCTCAGCAAAGTGTTAGGATGTTGCTGAAAGCAGGAAGCCTAGATAGCTCAGACACAGTGAGCACCGGCATCCAGGGAAGTGAAATGAAAGGATTTTGTGTAGTAGGCAGTATTGCAGAGACAAATGAGGAGTACTTCTCCTCAAAGGCTCCTTGAGGTTTTGCTAAATAAAGCAGGTAGGTAATTGAGAGGAAGTTCAATTGGGGGAAACAAAAACTTGAAAGAAGTTGTGTTGTACCTATAAAGTGGCAAAAGTAATCTAGTAAATATTTTACTAGCAACACACAAAAGAAAATGTCATCATCTGAAAGAGTAATGGTGCTGGGAATAAAAGAGTTTTCATGAGCTGGGATGGAACAGTGAGGGAAACATTGCTGGTCAGTGGGAATATTCATGTCAGTCTAGACTCTGAGATTTTAATCACCATGACGTCATCCTTTCCTTCCTCCTGCACCACCTCCTGACATTCCTCCAAGATTCAGGCCACCTGTGAGTACAGCCCCTTTTGTAGAATAAATCCTCAGTCATATGTCATTTATTCATCAATATTTATTTAGTACCTACTGGATGCCAAGCTCTGTTTTAGGTGCTGCATATACACAGACAAGATGAGCACCTGGAAGTGTGAAAGGAACATATTAACTCTCAATCTGTTGAGTGAATTAATGATTGAGTGAGTGAATGAGTGAATGGGTGAATGGACAAGTCTATTTGGATACTACCCTTCCCTAGTAAAGGCCACAGTCTAATAAATGGAAACAAGGAAGTGCAACAAGACTACTTCCATGTGTACTCAGGAATCTGTGCAGGGTCCCCTGGGGAGTCGGCTTCTCAACCTGAGAAGTCAGGGAGAGCATCTCAGAAAAGGACGGAGGAATCCTGAGACCAACCTTCAAAGATTAGTGTTTTATTGAATGGCTACCTTGTTCCTTGCCTGCAACCCAAAATGCAGGGTCATTCTTGAGGGAATCTTGCAGCTTTGCTGGACCCTTAGCTCAATTGCTTGTGCAGTTTGCCCCCTGATCACTGATTCAGTCTGTTTCTGGCCACCCCAGAGTAACTGTCCCACTGAATTTAGCCTTTGTCCAAGGACCTGCCTCAGTATAGGCCCATGTGATTGACCCACACATGGATGTGATAGGGTCCCCTGCAATATGACAGTCAGGTAGCTTGGTCACTTTAAAATCATTCTGTGTCAGGGGAAGCAAATGCAGCTCATTCCAGAATCATTTAGAATTCATAAAGAGGATCACAGTGAAAATGAATGGATGAGGGTAAAAGGCAGGATTGAAGCAGGGTGGAGGGTCCACCATATAACTAGTCCTCTGTGGCCCCTGGGCTATGTCTGAGGGACCCCAGAGCTTCCTGCAACCTCGTGGGAACCACAGAGGACCACAGAGGGTCTTCTGCTTCTAGCTGGAGGCTGAGTGAGAAAGGTAAAAGACAGTTAGTGTTGTCCTAGGGCACCAGGAAAGCTCAGAAAACTCTCACTTAGCTGGGGGCATGAGGGTGACCCCCCTTTTCCATAAAGCCTTTAATTGCTAATGACTTTGAGTGGGATTTGTTAAAGTGATTCTTTGTGTTCAACCTTTTTTGTTCAAAGTCATTACTCACTGCAGTTAGGTTAGTTTGGATATTTGAGATAGCCCAGACTGGCATATTCCCTATCATGGCACTTTAAAAATGTTCATGCTGATGAGAACTTTTATTTTTTATAATGACCCACTAATGTAATGATAATGCAAGTAATAGTCCATATCAAATGGCTTCTTGTCCAAGGGCTCAGGGAATTCATTTAATGTATTTAGTGCCAAAGTCCTAAAATAAAACTGTTGAAGCTGTTGCATTCACTTATGCATTTTTATGAATCTCTGGTTAATAAAAGGGAATAGCTCACCTGGAAAGTTAGGAGAAATAAAGAAGTTTAGGTCACCTGTGATGACATTTTTGATTGTCTATATACAGTTCCCTTATCACAGAGCTGCTATGAAGCTTCAACTTACAGGCCAACGACAGGACAAGGAGACTCTGAATGGGAATAAGGAAGTTTTGCTATACCTGGGTCTGTTCCATGTGCACTAGTACGGGGATACCAGCTGCATGGGTGCAGCTGGTTGTTGGTGGGCAGGGGTTTATTGTGGTGGAGGGGCTAGAGTGTTACCCTCCAAACCAGAAAAAGGAGAGGCCATGAGCCTGTTGAGCAGTCTTAAAAAGATTGAAACTTCCTGCTCATGGAGCCTGACTGAGAAAAATGGAGAGGCTCCCAAGGCTCATCCTGAGTCCTTTATTTCCTTAGTAATGTCCACTCCTGGCCATCCTCCTCCCCATGTGTGTATTCCCCCAAAATCTGCTTTCACTAATACCTTGAGAGTAAGTAAGTGTAGCTCCTGGGCCCATTCTCCCAGGGGTCTGTACACAATAAACCCTGGGTTTAACTGTGCATTTAGAGCTTTGGTTTGCAGGTATGTGAATTTCAGGCATCACACTAGGAAAGAATTTGGTCTGAGGAATCTTTTGTGTCAGTGAAATCATTCCACAGATAGAGGTGGATGTTTTTCACTTTTCCCATGAATAGTGTTGCCAGATAAAATACCAGGCACCCAGTTAATTAGAATGTCAGATCAACAGAAGATGACTTTTTAGTGGAAGCATCTACCAAGTATTGCATGGGCATACTTATAGTAAAACTTTTGTTGTCTATCTGAAATTTAAATTTAACTGGGTGTTCTCTATTTTTATTTGCTGAATTAGACAACCTCATTCATGAGCTCTAGCCCTGGTACCATGTCCTGGGGTCCTGAATGTGGCCTAAGATGAGTTACCAGCTTAGCAGCACAGGTACAGGTGTGGACACCTGGTAATTACATTGCACTCATACCCAGACTGACTCAAATGTACTTCTGCCTTTTGTCCTCCTGGTTATTCCAACAAAAAGTCGTCTGTCATGTGTCTAAGCTGTGGTAGGTGAGGCATAGTTGGAACCACTACCCACTTTATGCTTCCTTTCCTCCTCTCCCACTGCTGTGACCCCCAAAACACTTCTTATAAAACATCCTGCACACTAAACTCTAGAGTCTGCTTCCCAGGGAACCCAGCCTGCAGCAGCATGGTGTAGTTCCCAGCACACATACAGGTGCTCCCCCAGTAGGAACCATGAATGACAACAAAAGTATGGAAACAGTAGAGCCAAACACACATGGATCTAGTTGTACATGGCATCGCCCACACCTCCTTAGAAAGGGCTTCCTTCTCGTGGTGATGTCACTGACGTTAGATTGTGATCAGTGCAAGACCAATACCTGCCCTGTACCTCTCTTGGCGGCTGATACGGGCCTGAAAACACCAAGTTTCCAGCAGGTGCTCAATATATGCTTGGGCAACATTTAGCTGCTTGGCTTCAGAAAATCAGATGGAGCAATAAACTGCTTTTGGAAAAGTTATTTACAAATACAAGCAGCTTCAGGAGAGTTTGCCTATAAGCAGGTGCAGAAGAGATATGTGAGTGGTTGCAGCACGAAAGTGGGGGGTTTGAGGATACCCACGTAGGAAGTGTGGTGAATCCCTCCGGAGACCCTAGGAAATGGTGGGAGAAAAGATCTGGGCTGAAGGCAGGGTTGAAGAGAGAGCAGGGCACACCCAGGTATTAGCAGTAGCTGTAGGTATTGGGGAAGATTAGGCAGTTAGTGGGAGTCAGAGGCAAGTGTGCCAGGCTAAAGAGTGTGATCTTTATATGCAGGGTGATTGGAGCTTCTGAAAGGAGGGAAGAAGGAAGGCAGCATGTTTTGATCTGCAGTTAGAGGCTGCTCTGCCCACAGAAGGGAAAATACCTTGGAGGGTGCAATATGAGTGAGACAGTTGCTACACTCCAGGGGCAATGACAGGGGTGTGGCCTAGGCAGTGAAGATGGAAAGTGGACACATAAGAGACATTTCTAGGAGGGATGACATACAATGGAACCTTGGTTCTTGAACTTAATTCATCCTGGAAAACTGAGAAGCGATTTGTTTGAAAACCGAATCTCCTACATTTGCTGCCGGAGGGACACGTGACTGATCATAAAGGTATCGGCATGAGAGTCGTTGGGTAGAGAATTGAGACCTGAAGTTTTATCAGACAACTGAGACAATTCTTCCATGAACAACTTGATTGAGAAACAAATTGTCCTATAGCCAAGGCATTCAAAAACCATGGTAAAAGATGAGTTAACAGAGAGAGACAAGGAGGAGTGTAGTTGGCTATCCAGATTTTTTACCTTCCTCTACCTCTCTGCTATCCAGCTCATTGGGCAAGACTCAGCTGAGGTTAAGCCTTCACCTCTTGAAAGCCTGCAAAAGTTAATTTATTACTGACTGCCCCTTCCTCTAAAGTTCCTACAAAATTGCATCTGACTCCAATTACATAGACTTCTGATTCCTGTTCTCAGCTTCTTATGTTACAGGGAACTTTGCCAAGCAGGAGCCATCCCTTGTGTCCTTCATCACACACCCTAGATTGTTTCTTTCCAGTTCTTCTATCAGAGTGTTTCACCATACATTTTTCTCTTCTTGGAACATTCTTCTATCCTCAGATGTCACTTTGAAAGGTGGTCCCTCCAAAAACCTCAAATAGGTCACTTCCTGACATATAACCTAATAGGATCCTGTATTTATCCTTCTTAGTCTTTATCCCAATTTAATTACTGGTGTAATGACTTAGTGCTGCACCTCCAATACCTAGCATAGCCCCTCCCACTGTAATAGTTACTTGTTAAATAAATATTTGTTGAACAAAATTGTTATCTATGGGCAACACTGTGTGCATGGGTAGTTGGTATTCACATTCTATTAGCCTGGCTTTATTTGTGGGTGGGAGCCATTTTGAAAGTTACTTGCCATGAGGTGAAGTTGCTGCCTCCCCCCCCCCCCAGAATTAACCATTCACATCATAAAGATCCCCTGTGCTTTAAGAAGTCCCATGTTCCCCTACTCCATGCTCAGTGTGGTTAGAGGTATCCTGCACATCCAAGACATAAATGCTTCATTAATCCAAGAGCTATTAAAGAGAGCCTGCTATGTGCCAACCCTGGGGACAGGCCCTAGGGCCAAGGTCTGTCCCCACACACACTAACTTCTGCTCAAACACTCCCGAAGGACACCTGATCTACCTGTGAGTGGAGCCACATTGGCTGTGGAGCTTGGGTGACTGCCTGGTTTATGTGGTATTTCAGAAAGCTTGGCTTATGAGGATTTCAGAATTGTGTGCCAGGGCACTGTGTGGCACTTGTTGAATTCCTGCAGAGGAGGAGATGAGATTTCAGCATTCACTGTTGAGAGAGGGGGTCCTGGCACCTTGTCTCCTGCATGGCTCCTTTCAGCTCCATTTCTGGGCCCTGTTGTTTAGACTTTTAGGCAGAGATGCTTTATAAAGACGTAGGGATGGAGGAGCAGGTGTACCCATTGGCACAGGGGATACAAGAGGCTGCCAGGCAGTTAACAAAACAAATCAACCTACAGAAAAGCACGAGAATTCTCTGCCTTTGACACACCTCAGGACTGGAGCCACCTACCTGTGGCAGGAACTTTGTGAGAGTGCTGGCTTGGAGTTTTGGCATTCTTCCTAGCAGCAGTGCAGAGTGCTGACTTGTCTCCACCAGCCCAGGCAGCAGGTGCTGCAGAAAGAGCTAAGGGCTGGGTGCACCTGTGTGGGTTGGGAGGGTCAAGGTTAAAAAGGAAATCAAAGTGCAGGTAAATGAATCAAAGAGGCCATTCTCAATTATCTCACCCTGAATCCCTATTTTGAGAGCCTCGTCCTTTTGATTCCTTTGGGGTTCTCAGATTCTATTTGGATGAAAATGAGAAGCTTGAAATGAAAAATGTCTAAGTATGTTCTATCATTGGTGTCTTGGGGGAAATGGGGAGAGTGGAACAGAGGACTCGGATGACAACATGGGAGAGGAAAGATAATGTCATGGTGGGAATGGAGCTTCCAGAGGGAGCTGAGCTGAGCCAGGAAAGGGCTTTACAAGAAGGGGTTACTGTCAGAAAGACACTTTTCTGACTTCATTGATAGTCATGATGGATGCTGGTTCATTCAATGAATTCACTGATTCAGCATGTATCCATGGTGCCTACCATGGGCCAAGCACTCACTGTCTAAGTTCTGGAAAAACAGTGATGGACAAAACAGATAAGGTCCCTGCTCTCAGGGCTTCCATTTCAGAGGGGCCAGACAGACAATAAAAAAGCTAAGACTTACAAAAGGTAATTTCAGGTGTGACTATTGTAAAGAAAAGAATATGGGTATGATAGACGTTGGGGCAGGGAGAAGATACTCCAGATGAGCTCTTCAGGAAGAGGTCCTTTGAGGTCTGAGCTGAGGGCTGAATGATGAGAAAGAGCTAGTCATGCAGTGGTGGGGGTGGGGGATTATCATTCTGTGTTCATAAGAATCTTTTAGACTCTCACAAGGTCTGTTCAGAAAGTATCCAGGCATATGCTATGAAAAAGAGAGACATTTACTGAAGAAGATACAAGATACAAGAAACATTATACATAGGACAATGATGCTCCAGTCCCCTTCAGAGTAGGCACTTTGGGATCTCACACAGTTCTCCCAATGGCCATTAGCTGCCCCGGCATATTTTCCTGAATCTCACTGACAGTCTGAAATCTCTTCCCTTTCAAAGATGATTTTAGTTTTGGGAAAAGCCAGAAGTCCCAGAATGCTAAATTTGTGCTCTAGGGGGGCTGAGTCACCTGGTTCATTTGATGTTTCACAAAAAAACTCTGCACGAGATGTGATGCATGAGTGGATGCACTGTTGTGATGTAGCTGCCAATCACCAGTTGCCCATAGCTGTGGCCTTCTGAATCATCCAAATAATTTCTGTGGAGGAATGTTCAAGCTTAATGCAAAATTTGATGCAGATTTGTTTGCTCTACTCATTCAGTTACTTTGAATATAACAGCCACACAGTGCACATGCTCACTCAACAGCGTCAACCACCCCCCACTGATTAGCACAACGAAGTCATCATTGTTCACGCAGGCACTACTGCAGTCCACTCTTTGGTTACCAGTTTACATGGATGTTGTGCAAACCATTCTCATTATATTAACAATGCCTTGACTTTTTCTGGACAGACCTCGTGTATCCTGGGCTTAGCAAGCTTAGAAATTGTTTTGAGACAGATTGTAATCATAATTCAGTGAACCTTCATGACTCTGTCCTGGAATTTGGAATCTCTTGACTTACTAGATTATTCCATGACTGTGAGGGACATTGATGGTAGGCGCTCAGCAAGTATGTAACGAACTTGATTGGCGGTATATTTGCATAGTGGCCAT
Organism: Macrotus californicus; assembly: GCA_007922815.1. NCBI lineage: Eukaryota > Metazoa > Chordata > Mammalia > Chiroptera > Phyllostomidae > Macrotus > Macrotus californicus. The sequence continues at coordinate 32,563 of VMDR010006291.1, forward strand.
TTGACTAATAATCCTCTGGGATTTTCTAATGCACCAGGCAAACAGAATTCCTGGGCACACTCAGGCTGCCCTAGACCCAGCCCCTGGCTTTGTGAGAAAGGAAGGGCAACGATGTTCAGCTTTTGAATATGTTACCTGCTCTTTACTTAAAAGATGAGATTAGGTGTGATTTATCATTCCCATTCGTATGCTCAGGAAACCCTCACCTCTGACTGCCATTTGGGAACAGAAAACAACTTTTGATTTCTTCCTCTGGTCTATTCCTCATCTAATGTCACCATCTCAGAAAATTATTGCTGTTCAAGAAAAACAACAACAGCAGATGCCTTGATTCCTGCCTTTCCCTAACCAACGGCCCTTCCATATCCACACGTGTGCATCCTCAGGTTCTGCCATTTCTATGAGTGTAATAGAATGTGGAACCTGCTAACATCACATCCACAGCCAACACCAACTCCTGCCTCAAACTCTCCAAGAATCCTTTAATTTGCCTCCATGTTTTCACTCTTATCCCCTACATTCCCCTTTCCATAAAGCTTCTAGATTGACAGTTTCAAGGAAAAAATCTGATCATAGGGTAGGCCATGACCATTTCTGCTTAGACCCTTTCCAACTGCCTGTCACACTTAGAATAAAGTTTAAACTTCTTCCCATGGTCTATAAGACTCACTGCTGACTCATCTCCCATGACTTTTCTTCATTCTCTATGCCCTAGCCACACTGATTTCCACTTTACTCCTCCAGTTCACCAAGCTGAGTCTTACCTTGGGGTATTTGCACTGGCTGCTTTCTCTGCCTGAAGTGTAACCCCCACCATTGCATGACTAGCTCTTTCTCATCATTCAGCCCTCAGCTCAGACCTCAAAGGACCTCTTCCTGAAGAGCTCATCTGGAGTATCTTCTCCCTGCCCCAACGCCTATCACACCTGTATTCTTTTCTTTACAATAGTCACACCTGAAATTACCTTTTGTAAGTCTTGGCTTTTTTATTGTCTGTCTGGCCCCTCTGAAATGGAAGCCCTGAGAGCAGGGACCTTATCTGTTTTGCCCATCACTGTTTTTCCAGAACTTAGACAGTGAGTGCTTGGCCCATGGTAGGCACAATGAATACATGCTGAATCGGTGAATGAACTAGCATCCATCATGACTATCAATGAGGTCAGAAAAGTGTCTTTCTGACAGTAGATCCCCTTGAAAGAGTCTAAAAGATTCTTATGAACTCATCTGTGTTCATGAGTCTAAAAGATTCCTATGAACACATCGGTATTCATAGGAATCTTTTAGACTCTCTCAACCCTAAATCAGTTAATTGCTAGTATATTAGCGTGCTTTGTTGAGGATAATATGCATGCCTTGTTCCCCATCCAAATGTCCTGTGACAATCTGATTTCATGAGCTGGGTGTTCCTTTTCCTCCTGGGACCTTCTCAATTCCATAGAATTCCATGGAATTCTTCTTACTGCCTGCTATACTGTTCCAGGCCACTGTGTAGCCTGTGCCAATTTCTTTCATGGACTCTTTCCATCCACCCTCTTTGTTTTGCCTGTTTTTTCCCTTGTTCAGTTATCCCCAGATGTAGTATTAGTGTACATGGAAAATAAAATTCTCTTGATCAATCAAAAGTGAAATGTCAGTCAGAAGTAAATATGTCCAAACCAGAAATTGAAGTTAAGTGGATTTATATTTGAGGAAGAGTCATTACACATGGGTCTTTGCACAGATAATTGACACAAGCAGTAAGAGCATATTCATTCATTTACCTTTTAACACACAGTTGTTGAGCACCTATCATGTGCCATGTCCCACCCCTAGTACTGGTTAAGATCAGAGATCTCATGCATCTCTTTTGGGAAGGATGCCTTAAGCATTGAGAAAAACTTTCCAGCTGGCAAATACCTGTTCTGTTTACCTCTAGGAGAAATTGACACCTTTGACAGTGGCGTTACCCTTTAAAATCTCTTAAGATCGTGATTTCTCTTTTGAGACACCCTGGTTGCCTCCCAAACACTGAAAATTCGGAGTACAGATTTATTTCAGAAATTCATCATGATGCTTTTAACCTTTGATGCCTTTTGCAGGAATGATTTATGAAGTTTGTTTCATTTTATGGCGGTTTCTCCAACCAGGTTGCAAGAGATATAAGGACTGTGATTTTAGACAATTATTCTCTTGATAGCATGTGCTCAAGTTCACACAGCAAGAGAAGATGCTCCTCTTTCTTTTTACAAAAGAATCAGAGGCTCTATTACCTACACAATATCTCAACAATTGATGTGCAAGCCATTCAGTCAACCAGTTGCTTTTCTTTCCCAGCCAGGACCAGAGAAAGGACTGATATTGCCGTTACATTGATTAACTTTTCCCGAACTGAGTTGAATCTAAGAGCTGATTGTGAGTCTAGCCTTGGCAACTTTAGATACCCTTTCTTTCCCTCCCTCCCCTTTATCCCTTTGTTCTTTACATCCACACCTTTTCTCTTTCCTCCTGCATTAGTAGTGTGTGCTGTGTTTTAAGTTGTTTTAAGTCCTCTGCCAGGTCATATAGCACACTTTTTTTTCCTCAGAACACTTTAACAGTCTTAAATATCATTAACAATGTCAAAGAGCTTTTGTTTTTGTGGATTATACCTATTGCTATTATTGCATTAGTAATTAAAGCAAATACAATTTAAAAAATATGTATTAATTTCATTAAACTTATAATAAATCCATCACATATTAAAATAACATAATTTTTATTAAAATAACCATTATCAAAATAAAAATAATGAGGAGAGTACTGTTGTTTTACATTTTTTTGCAAATGTCTACCTTAATATGAGACAGTGGAATTCTCATCTGCTTCTGCATTTAATCTGTTGTGGTGTCATGTTCTATAACCTCTGGAAAACTCCAGAGAGAATGAGAACAAAGAAAGAAAGTAGTATCTTAGTACTGGTATGAAAATAGTTTTGACCTTGTGAACCCCTTGAGGGGTCTTAGGGACCCCTACGAGTTCCTGGGTTATGCTTGAGAACTGTTGTGCTAGGGTTAGAGATACAGACATACAAAACCCAGAATCTGGTAGAAGAAAGACACAGAAGGATGTTTAAAGCCCAGCATAGTCCTTACTGTGCTAAGCATAGACAAGGGGCTATGGAATGACAAGAAAAGAGACCTAATTCAGTCTGGGGCACGTGTTTAGGGGTGGGGGGGAAGAGGAGGCTCAGAATGCTTCCCTGAGTCAGTGGTGCCTACACTGAGCTGAGCAGGTGGGAATGCAGGCATTGAATGTAAATAGAACCACTTTGTCTGATATCCTGATACTCAGTGATGATCATGAGGATGGTTTGAAGTTTTATTATGTTTGTGTATTTTTTTGGTGGAAGGAAGGCTTTTTTCTTTCCATCTTCTACCTCTGATATTCTACAACTTCCTAGGAAGGAGCCAGAGCTGGAAAAATGCAGATAAAAGCCCACATAAATAAGAAGTGAAATTGGCCTGCCAGTGCTTTCTTTCTGAAGCATTGAGAAGCAGGTGAACATTTTGCAGTGAATATACTGTAAACCAGATAATTGCCATTCGTCATTCTGAACATTGGGATCTAAGGCATGAAATGGAATTTACAATAAAAATGTATCACACATTCGCTACCCTCTAGAACAAAGTTGATAGCATAAACCACAAAGGTTTTATTTATTAGTTTACCAGTAGAGAAACAAAAAGACAGTGTTTCTATCTGAGGTTAAAAGGAATTTACACTTGTCACATCAAATATTCTCACTCATTTTGAATATAACATTTTAAAAGATTCCTCAATGGGTGTGATGGTTAGTTTTATGTGTCCATTTGGCTAGTTTATAGTACTTAGTTATTCAATGAAACACTAATCTAGTGTTACTGTGAAGGTATTCTGGAGATGTGGTTAACATCTACAATCAATTGATTTTACATAAAAGAGATTACCCTCAATAACGTGCATAGGCCTTCTCCCATCAGTTGAAAGGCTTTAAGAGCAAAAACAGTTTTCTTAGAAAACAAGAAATTCTGCCTTGAGACCACAGCATCAACTGCTACCTGAGCTTCCAGTCTGAAGGCCTGCCCCACAGATTGCAGGTTTCAGCCACCCATAACTGTGGGAGCCAATTCTGTAACATGTATCGTTCATATATATGGTCTGTCCAGACAGTAAGCCATGTACTATGAAAAATAGAGACATCTATTGAAGAAGATACAAGATACAAGAAACACTGTACACAGGACAATGACACCTCAGTCCCCTTCAAAGTAGGCACCTTGGGACCTCACACAGTTCTCCCAATCGCCATCAGCTGCCCTGTCATATTTTCCCAAATCTCATTGATAGTCTGAAATCTCTTCCCTTTCAAAGGTGATTTTAGTTTTGGGAAAAGCCAGAAGTCCCAGAGTGCCAAATCTGGGCTCTAGGGGGGCTGAGTCACCTGGCTGATTTGATGTTTCACAAAAAACTCTGCACAAGACATGACTCATGAGTGGGATGTGTTATCATAAAGAAGCTGCCAATCACCAGTTACCCATAGCCACTGATGTTTTTGTTGTATTGCATCTCTTAACTGACAAAGAACATTGAGGTAGTACTCCTTATTAATTTTTTGGTCTGGAGGGTGTACTTGTGATGGACAACACCTTTCCAATCAAAAAACACATTCAACATGGTCTTGATCTTGCTGTGACTTTGCCACACCTTCTTTGGGCGTGGAGAAACCAAGAGACTTCTTTTGAGAAGACTGGGCCTTTGTTTTTGGATCATATCCATAAGACACACAATTCATCTCCAGTTATGACCTTCTTGAAGAAATCTGGTTCATTGGTAGTGGTTTCAATCGAGTCATTAGCAACTGCCACATGATGTTCTTTCTACTCTGGTAGCAGAAGCCTTGGAATTAATTTTGCCTTGACACATTTCATGCCAAGATCCTGCATCAAAATCTCAGACACAGTAGTTTTTGGAATCCCCAGATCAGCTTCCAGTTCTTGCACTGTCAGTCACTGATCTTTGTTGATTGCAACCCATATACATTTAACATTCTCAGATATTCTGCCTGTTGAAGGCCTTCCAGAACGTGGATCACTTTCAATCGATTCTCGACCATCTTTGAAGCATTTGTCTCACACTTTTATCTGTGCTGCACTGATTGCATCATCTCCGAAAGCCTTCTGAATCATCTGAATAGTTTCCGTGGAGGAATGTTCAAGCTTGACACAAAATTTGATGCAGATTTGTTGCTTTCCTCAGTCATTTTGAATGCCATGAATACACAGTACACATGCTCACTCAACAGTGTCTACTGCCCCCACTGACTAGTACAGTGAAGTCGTCATTGTTCACACATGGGCACTCTAGTCTACACTCCTTGACTATCAGGTTACATCGATGTTGTGCAAACTGTCCTCATTATATTAACAATGGCTGGCCTTTTTCTGGACAGACCCCATATGTATGTGTGTGTATGTATGTATATATGTGAGTGTGTGTGTGTGTACACATATATCAATGTCTGTGTTTATCTCTATCTCTGTTGTTGTCTGCGTCCTATTGATTCTGTTTTTCCAGTTGGTTCCAGTCTTGGCTGTTTTGTCTCCTTGTGCTCCCTCAGAGCACTTGGTCCAAGTCTTGACCCATAGGAGATGGAAACAAATATGTGCTCTTGCATTGACCTCTGCTCAGGGGCAAGAGTTACCAAGTGGGGTGGGAATCTCAGTTCTTTCATTAGGACCATGACCTTGTATGATTTCCTTAAGTTCCCTGAGCCTCCACAACTTCATCCATGAAAGGAAGCCCATGTTGCCCTCTCACAGGGGTAGTTGTGAGGGTTTAATGGGATCACAACTCTAAAGCCTGGTAGATAGTAGACCCTCAGGCAAGGCTGTACCTGATGCATTATGTAGTGGTTGTAACTGAACAATGGCAATTACAAAAAGAGGTTTAGACAATTACATTTAGTAGCATAAATTCTAAAGTAAGTTAAGGGCTGGTTTTAGGGGTTAAGGATGTTTAAAATTCAGCGAGGTATGAGATATGGAAGTAATAATAATCTTGGGGAATTACAGATATAACAATTTAGTGCACACTTCAGTCCAATAACGTTGTTCAGTAGGAAAGACATTTTGTGTGGAAATATGAGCTGGCTCTTTGCAACTGAATGAGAACATTAAAAATATCGCAGTCTTTTTTCCCCCCTTTCATATTCTAAATGATATTTTCCCGAGTAACTCCTAACCTTCACAGACTTAATATAATCTGCCCAGTCCCTGAGAATTAAGCCTAGGGCTCTGTTAGGTATTTAGCCTCTCAACAGATTTATTGGATAACTTGGGCATTGTCTATCTGTAGCACACTGGGTCCCGTGTGGTTGCTGGCCCTAGCCTGTGTGTGTTGAGGTTCAGAATCAAAGAGCCTTTGCTGGGGACGTGTAGGGTACTAGCCACCACTGAGTCAGTTTTGACTCAGAGTCTTATTCTGTCTTCTTCCCCAAAACCCTGTAGGATTGGTGTTACCTCCATTTTATAAAAGAGAGTGACCAGAGGACTGGAAAGATTGAAAGACTCAACTAGGGTACCCTGTTTACACCATTGGTTCTATAGTGACAGAACGATGGCATTAAACACAGTGTCCCTTACACTCAACTTCAGAGTCTGTCTTAGGGCAAGCTTTAGGTGACTGGCTTTATCCAGATGGCTTGTGTAGAGACAACTGAAAATCTCACTTTTGTAAGATCACACAATTCGTTAGTGCTCAGTTCTTTCTAGTTTTGCTCCTGGCCCACATGCCAGTGCCCAATAATAATGGCACATGGTTCATCTCCAGGCTAGAAAAGTTTAGTTAATGACTTTGAGAAAACCCACACTTCAAACAAGTGAGTATTTATGAATGGAAAATGCTAGATGAAAAGAAAGAAGAAATAGGAATGGTGGGTAAATGGATAGAAGGAAAGGAGAGAGGAAGGGAAGAAAAGCAATGTTTCATCCTCACTGAAAATACCTACCAAGTAGTTGAGAATTAATGACTCAGCCATATTTTCCTCAAATGCTTTTCAACCCCATTAAAACAGTAAAATGGAACTCTCATTTTTTATGAATCTTTGCATATGAGTCACACACATGGGATTTGTATTTAAAACCCTCTAATTGGTACTTCTAGCAACAGATATACATTGCCTTTAATTAAGTGATGGCAAACGTCACCCCATGACTTGGAAAGCATGCCCTTTTTCTATTTGGGTAATATAGGAATATCTGCTCATTGGAATCAAAGTGCTGCTAATTGCTTCAGGCATTACTGGTGCCAGTGAGGCAAAGGTGCACTCAGCTCATTTATCAATGTATTAGGTTGCTGTATTAGGACCTGTGGACATCAGCATGATTAGGTTGCTGTCTTTCTCTCAAGAGGGCACACAGTTCCATTGGAAAGAGGGAAAGGGAAGTAGCTAATAGCAATGCAGCAGATCTATAACATGAGACCAGGCAGTCAGTACAGGGTGACACTGGGGAGCAGAGGAGGGCAAATGGAGGAAGTGAGGCTGCAGATGAATCTGGAAGGAATTAGAAGAGAGGGGTAGATGGTACAATGAGGGCAAAGGCATGGATAACTGAGGGAGCTGAGGTCTTTGGGTGGCTTCAGCTAATCTTGCGGTAGAGGACAGGAAGAGCTGCTGATGGATCCTAGGCAGGGAAGTGTAGGATTAGCTCTGCCTTTAGACAGGCTTACCTGTCACTGGAGACAGGGATCTAATCCCACCCTTACTGTGAAGCTGGGAATAAAATTACCTTTAAAAATGCTGTTATAATTATTGTAGTTAGGAATCACTTTATAGCAAGAATAGACACCCACTCAAACTAGTACACATTTTTTAAAATGGTGCTTGTGGGAGGAACTTTTGAAAGGCTTCCCTTGGCAACCTTAGACACCCTGTGGTAGACTGAAAAGTCTGTGAAGGGTGAAGAGGGCCTGGATTGGAGAACAGAAGGAGCCAGACTCCATAACTCCTGCAGCTGCTTGGGGTGCTTCTCTGCTTTCTGCATGTTGTCTCTCAATTTCTTTGTCTCCTGGCAGATTAGCTTCCTCTGATTTTAATGGCTTCTCAGCTTCCCCTAAACCTTGAGTGATGATTGCATGTACACCAGCCCCAACTCCTAAGGAACTTTTATCTCAAGTGCCTATCACCAAGTAAATTATAGTTTCTGGGCCTCTTAAGTGAAAGTGTAAATATGTAATCAATTAGCCCAGGCTATTCCACCCACCTCTTTCTTCATGGGTTAGATGTCCACTCTTGTCTAGGAAGCTCTACCAGGGATCAGGCTGGAAGGGCAAGCTGGGCATGGCAGGCAAAAGACCAGCCTGACCACTAGAATGACCTATTTACTAAGGTGGAGTTGACCTCACTAGAGCATTTTGCAGTCAGTACAGTATGTATTTTACAAACAGTTCACCTTACCCAGGGAGGAATATTTGAGTTCTGAGGATCAAGGAGCTAGCAATGGCCAGATGGTTAACTTTAGGATGAAAGAAAGATTCAAAGGGTAAATCATCAACCACTTGGTCCTGATGCTTGGATCGAGTGTTAATGCACCTTTTTCAGAGGTGGAAGCAAAGAGCATAGAACCAAAGAGTGCTCCCAAGAATGCATCTATGCTTTAGTTAAAGGCACGTTGGGTGGGAGACCTAATTTCTTTGTAAATGGAGCAGAAATATCACACTGGTGTTTCCTCTGTGTGAGCACAAAGACACAGGCATTTTTCAGTACTGAAACATCTTGGGGAAAAAAAAGGCAAGACAGAGTCAAGAAGCAGTTTTAGGGGCATGATATGAGCTCAGCCTCAAGAAGAGTTGTGTAGCAAAGAGGGACATTGTTTTGTGAAGAATTGATAAAAAGTCAGTTTTTCTGAAGTTACATCCAAATGGAGCAAAGAGTGATCCTCAGCCTATTAAAACAAAAATGCAAAACGTTTGTCATGGGAGAGAACTAGTTAAATAAGAAAGAACAGCCAAGCAATAGAATCAACAGCTATTACTTCTCTGGAAAGGAGATGGTGCTCTAGCGTTCTGTGAAGCCAGGGTTTGGATGTGGCTCTGGATGATTCTGTGCATGCCAGCGCACCCTGGGTGATGAGGATGCTGTCCACCAGTGCAGCCTCTTAGCTGGCCTTACCCTTCAAACTTTGTTCTCCAGCCAAACCTGTTCATATTTTTTCCCCATGGTGTACCAGGTGCTTTTACTATTGGGCCTTTGCCTATACACGCTCCTCTGCCAGGAATCCTCTACATCCTATATTTCTGCTAGTTCCTATTTCTCATGACTTAGAATCTACTATTTCCGGGAAGTAATTCTAGATTACCATGGCTGAGTTAGTGCTTCTCTCATTTTCCATAGTATTCTGCTTTTCCTTTGCTTACCTACCTCTTACAATATGGCTATCATGGATTCCTGTCTAGTCTGAGAGTCCCTTGAGGATAAAGGCTTTGTTCTTGTCCCATATTGATTGAGGTATAACTTACACATAATAAATTTTTGAAATGTCAGATTGATAAGTTTTGACAAAGGCAATCAAGTATAACCATCACCACAATCAAGATACAGAGCAGTTCAGGCATCTCAAAAAGTCCTCTTGTGCCCCTTTGCAAGCAAACCCCACCCCACCCCAGGCCCTAGCAACTACTGATCTGTTATCTGTCCTTATCCTTTGACATTTATTTAGAATGTCATATGAATGCCATCAAACAGCATATAGTCTTTCGTATCTGACTTCTTTCGCTTCATTTCACCAGTAAAATGCTTTCGATATTCATCCAATTTGTTGTATGGATCAGTAGTTGATTTCTTTTTATTGCTGACTAGATGTCCATTATAGAAATATACTGAAATGTGTTTATCTATTCGCTAGTTGATAGTTACTTTAGTTCCCAGCTTGGCATTGTTTTGAATAAAGATTCTATGAACATTTACATAGAAGTCTTTTTGTGTAATTTGTTTTCAGTTCTCTTGGATAGATCCTAGGAATGGAATTGTTGAGTCATTTTATAAGAAGTTGCTAAATTATTTTCCGAACTGATTGCTAAAATATTTTCTTTGTTAAATTATATTTATTCTAAATTATATATATAAATTTATTGATTATGCTATTACAGTTGTCCTGATTTTTCCCCCTTTGTCCCTCTCCACCCAGCACCCCAGACTCCCTCAGGCAACTCCCCACCATTGTTTATGTCCATGGGTCATGCGTATAAGTTCTTTGGCTACTCCATTTCCTATACAGTACTTTATATCTCCATGGCTATTCTGTAACTACGGATCTGTACTTCTTAATCCCCTCACCTCTTCACCTATTGCCCCACATCCTCAAAACACTGTCCATATCCATGATTCTGTCTCTGTTCTTCTTGTTTACTTAGTTTGTTTTTTAGCTTAAATTGTTGATAGATATGTATTTTTGCCACTTTATTGTTTATAGTTTTGATCTTCTTTTTCTTAAATAAGTTCCTTTAACATTTCATATAATAATGGTTTGGTAATGGTGAACTCCTTCAGTTTTTTCTTGTCTGAGAAACTCTTTATCTGCCCTTCGATTCTAAATGATAACATTGCTGGGAAGAGCAATCTTGGCTGTAGGTTCCTGCTTTTCATGACTTTGAATATTTCTTGTCAGTCCCTTCTTTCTTGCAAAGTTTCTTTTGAGTAATCAGCTGAAAGTCTATGGGCAGTCCCCTGTAGGTAACTAACTGCATTTCTCTTGCTGCTTTTAAGATTCTCTCTTTATCTTTAACCTTTGGTATTTTAATTATGATATGTCTTGGAGTGGGCCTCTTTGCATTCATCTTGTTTGGGACTCTGTGCTTCCTGGACTTGCATGTCTGGTTCTTTCATCAAATTAGGGCAGTTCTTCTTTCATTATTTTTTCAAATAGATTTTCAATTTCTTGCTCTTTCTCTTTTCCTTCTGACACCCCTATGATGAGAATGGTGGGCCACTTGAAGTTGTCCCAGAGGCTGCTTATACTGTCCTCATTTTTTTGGATTCTTTTTTCTTCTTGTTCAGATTGGATTTTTTTGCTTCCTTATGTTCCAAATCATATTTGATTCTTGATTTCATATTTCATCCACTCTACTGTTGTTTCCCTGTAAATTGTTCTTTATTTCAATTAGTGTATCTTTCGTTTCTGACTAGATCTTTTTTTATGCTTTTGAGGTCCTCACTAATTTCCCTAAGCATCCTTATAACCAGTGTTTTGAACTCTGCATCTGATAGATTACTTATTTCCATTTTGTTTAGCTCTTTTTCTGAAGTTTTGATCTGTTCTTTCATTTTGGCATGTTTCTTTGTCTCCTCATTTTGACAGCATCCCTGTGTTTGTTTCTATGTATTAAGTAGAGCTGCTTTGACTCTGTCTTGATAGTGTTGTCTAACATAGTAGGTGTCCTATAAGATCCAGTGGCACAGCTTCCCCTATCACCTAAGCTGGGTACTCAAGGTGCACCCTTCATGTGGGCTGAGTATACCCTCCTCTTGTAGTTGAGCCTTGGTTGCTGTTGGCAGATCAATGAGAGGGATTTACCCAGGACAGTCAACTACAACGATTGGCTTTGACCACTTACCACCAATCTCTGACCTCCGTGGAGGAACAGCTGTGCAGGGGGCAGGGTGGTAGTGCTCTGATGTGGTCTCTAGCTGTCCCATGGGCGGCTGGCCCTGGGGTTTCCCAAGTGGTGCAGGCCAAGGTCAGCCCCCACCTGTGTTTTCCCCAGGCCACCTTGCCTAAGCCAAAAAGCAATCTGAGAGGGCTACTACTTGTGTTGGATTTGGAGATTCCCAGGCAAAGCCAAGCTGTGCATCTAGGCTGTCTGCTGCTAGTGGTGGGCCCAGGGCTCACTGAGACCAGCTGTTGCTTGTTTGAGAGGATTTGGGAAGTTGTGAAGCATGAGCCAAGAACAGCCATTGATATGCAAAAGCAGCTTGGATAGGCCCATAATTTGGATGAGTTAGAGTCTCTGGGGATCTCCAGGGTAGGTCAAACAGTGCTAGCCAGATTGTTGGAGTCTTAGATGTGGAACCAGCTTGTCAGCTCTGTCAGAGGAGGGTGTAGAAAAGGGACAATGACTTCTGCTTGCCTCGATGCCAGACACTCCAGTTCCTCCCTGTATATCATTGGTGCCTTTCAAGCTGCTGCGCTGGTGCAGGAGCTCAGAGGGAGTGGGTCTGAGTAGGTGAGTTTGTGTGTGGGTTCTTTAAGAGAAACTGCTTGGGATTCTAGAAGTTTCTTCCACCAACTCATTCTCCACTGGTTTTTTGCAGCCATCAGTTGTGAGGACTAATCTTCCTAGCACTGGAACCCTGGGCTGGGGGGCCTGGTGTGGTGCTGGGACTCCTCAGTCCTGAGATATCCTTTCTTCATCCACCATATGTGGGTGAAACATCAGCCCTTTCTGCATCTGTGCCCCTTTTACCAGTCTGGGTGGATGTGGTTTCTTTAATTTCTTAGTTATCAGACTTCCATTCAGCTTGATTTCTGACAGTTCTGAGCGATGGTTGTTCTATATTTTAGTTGTAATTTTGATGTGGTTGTGCAAAGAGGTGAGCCATATATGCCACTAACTTGACTGGAAGTCTAAAATATTTTCCCAAGTGTTTTATTTTACATTCTTCCCAGCAATACATGAGTTTCAATTACTTCACATCTTCATCAGAACTTGGTATTGCCAGTCTTATTTTAACCATGCAGTGGAGGTGTGGTGTTGTCCCATTGTGGATTTACATGTTCTTGAAAACTATTAATGTTGAGCATCTGTTCATATTCTTACTTGCTGTTCGTATATTTTCTTTGGTGAGAGGTCTATTTAAATTTTTGCCTTTTGAAACAGATTATTTGTCTTATTATTGAGTTTTAAGAGTTCTTTATGTACATGGATACAAATCCTTTATGAGATATATTGTGCAAATATTTTCTCCCAGTCTGTAGTTTAAAAAAAATATCTTCTTAAGTGTGTTTGGTGGATATGGCTGGGAGAGTATGGGGGTGGGAGGAATGGGGACAACTGTAATTACACAGCAATAATAAAAAGAAAATCCAAAAGCAAGAGACAAAAAAATTAGAAGCTTATAATTTTTATAATGTTTACTGTATCAATTTTATCTTTTAAGATCCATGCTTATTTTGTCCCTTCAGATAAATCTTTACCTAACCCTAGGTCATTAAGATTTTTTCTTATGCTCTCTATTAAAGAGAGTTATAATTTTAACTCCTGCATTTAGGACCAAAACCCATTTAGAGATAATTTCTGTGTATGGTTGTGCAGTAGGGTCGAAAAAATTATTTTGGATATGGATTTCTGATTTTTCCAACAACATTTAAAGAAAAGACCATCCTTGCCCTCCATTGAATTATGTTGGAACATTTGTCAGAAATTAATTGGTCATGGTCATATGTATGTGTATTTATTTCTGCACTCCATTTCTTCTTTTCATTACATGCTATCTTCATGTCAATACCATACTCTCTTAGCTAGGGTAGTATTGCAATAAGTTTGAAAATCAGGTAGTGTGAGCCCTCCAGTTTTGCTCTTCATTTTCAAAATTGTTTTGGCAATAACAAGTCTTTTTCATTTTCATAAAACATTTAAAATTAGTTTATCCATGAATAAAATCCCACTATTATTTTGACTTGCATTGTATTGACTCTATAACTCAATTAGGGGAACATTTATATTTTAACTATACTGAGTCTTATGAAATCATGAACACTCCATTAAGACTGCTC
>VMDR010006292.1:0-46297 GCA_007922815.1 Macrotus californicus
AGATTTCAATCAACTTTTTATTGCAGTGGCTTATGAATCCACTTAATTTAGATTTTGTTTTAAAATAAATTCAATTCATTTTTTATTATAAATTCTACATAAATCTAAAGCAAACAGCTTGTCATTCATGCTCAGACCTATAAAAATAGGCTCTTGTAAGTTCACCTAATAGGAAAAAAAAAAAAGAAATGATAAGTGTATTCCTTAACAATGGTTCTTTGTGGACTTTGTTTTCATTAGATTTTTAATAATAAAAAGGCCACTTGGTTCAGGACAGAGGGGTATAATAAATGCAGCACATTAAAACAAAATAAAACATACATTACACAGCTGTCTAATACTGAATCTGACAATTTATCAAGTTGACCCAAAATAATAAACCTTACTTTGAGGAAAAATAAAATAAAATTGGACCCTTTTTGAAAAGAGAGTCATGTTGCTTATGGGACATCCCACATCAATACCATCCAAGGCGGAAGAACATTTGTGAAAGGTCAAAGTTAAAGGAATTGCTGAATGTGGGCATGTCTCAAGTATGTGCATTCTAGAACTAGCATATATAATATGTTGTTAAAAGTAGTGGCATCTGGGAATGTGTATTCAAATGATTAACTTTATGCTTTCTGTGAAGAATTCGAGTCAGGGTGGAAAGTATGTCAGACAAGCTATCTGTCCATCTGTCACTAACAAGACAAGAACCAAAGGAGTAACAATATCAATAATAACAATAGTGAGCTGTGTCTGGAATGCATACCATGCACGTTGGTGGTCTGTGAGTTCGGTGATGCATATACAGTTCCTGTCTCGGGAATATCCCACTTGGATGAGCAGATTGGGCAGACACATGCCCGCGGAACGTAGCGAACAGTGCCCTACAGGTTAAGATAAATGCTGAGTGGGTTCAGACAAGGGCTACTGCAAGTCAGAGGAGGCCCTGGCATCTGGAGGGGGGTAGAGACAGCTTTCCCAGGAAGAAGGTCTGATGAATAACTCATTCTCCTGCCCTGTTACAAAACAGAGTTTCCTAGTTTTCATACGCAAAGATGAAGGCAGCCGGCTCAAGTTCTGGTTGCGGTCTCACTGAAGACTTTCTGGCCAGCGGGACCTGGTGGTCCTCTTTGTGCCTCTACTTCAAGCTTAACCATCCCCAGCTCCCAGAGTCTCTCTTCGTGTAAGTAGGAAGCTCCTTAAAGTTACTGAAATGGGTAGATTCTTAAAAAATAAAAAAAATCAAAGGCTATTGATCAACTCTAAGGGCAAGGAAAAATTTAGGTGAAGGGAAGACATTGTGAACTTGAGTGGGGAGAACAGAAACAAAGAACTGGAATGTAAGTTGATGTCACCTTCCCACACACCTACCCATTAGCATCACACCCTTTAAATCGGCTGGTTGTGTTCACCACTCTTATTGGGTATAAGCAGTTAGGGAAATTCTACTGATTCATTTTTTTAGGTGCCATTTTATTTTTATTTTTTGAAATAATCATTTAATGTTTCAATTATAGTTGATGTACAATATTATATTAGTTTCAGGTGTACAGCATGGTGGTTAGACATCTATATAACTTATGAAGTGATCACCCCAATAAATGTAGTGCGCATCTGACACCATATATAGTTGTCACAATATTGTTGACTATATTCTGTACTTTTTATATCCCCATGAGTATTCCATGATTACCAGTTTGTATACTTCTTAATCCCTTCACCCTTTCCACCCATCCCCCCAATTCCCTCGCTTCTGGCAACCATCAAAATGTTCTCTGTATCTATGGGAACTCAATCCAGTGGTTTGATTTGACACTGGAATATTGAATTGACCTATTAATGGGACTTTCATATAAATAGTGGAGCTACTAAAGCTGTCACAGAGAGACTTAGCTGAACTGAACATAATTATTTGCCATCACTTTTTTGATACCCAAAACTATAGTTATTAATTACAGGACATTCTATGCAAATTGTTGTAAGCTATGTATTTTGTTCATTTAATGATATTAATTTGAGTATTAGGATAAATAGTTACATGCGATATTTTCAACACATGTGATATTTTCATAATTGGTGGGTTAGATTTCTCATGTATACACTTCTGAGAATCCTAGAGAAAGAATCTAAGAATCCTGGAGAAAGAAGTGTTACAGTTGTAAATTCCTGCACTGGAAAGGGACAGATTGGTTGGCAAAACAAAAAGTCAAAGGAGAGGAAGCCCTGCCGGAACATCGTGCAAAAATGCAGTGGGGTTTTGGGTTGGTCAAGTTTCCCAAGCTAGCCTTTACATGTTTGGATTAAGCGAAGGGCTTTTTTTTTCCTCCTTAATTTTTCAGCCCTGATGTATTTGCAGGGATATTTGATCCATATGTTTCTAATTCATTTACTCCAGCTCATCAAATGTTGTTTTGTAAGACTAGTCTCTGCTCTGAGTTTTTCTAAACAGCCTGAGAAGGCCCCTAAACTAGAAATGGGTAGATGCCACGGTACCCATTGCCAAACCTGAATTTTCTTGAACGGAGTGTTAAGCAGAAGACCAGCATCTATTTTTAAACTTGGCAAACTTTAGACACCATTCAGCTGCTGACTCAAACAGAATAAAAAACAGTTAGCTATTATTTGTATAATTGTGGAGGCTAAAATACTTTAGTTTTCTAAAAATCTATGGAAAAGGATTCAATTCCTATTAGTAATAACTAATAAAATGACATTGCATTTTACTTTTTCCTAAAACTTTCTGATGGTTATTATCACCCTTGCTTCTCACTCTAACCCTATAGAGTTACAGTCTTCTGCATGGTATACTTGAAGAAACTGAGGCCCAGAGAAATCATGTAAAGTTCCCTACATCACATAGGGATGTTGTGGCAGAAGAGGACCTAGAACCCTGTCCTCCTGGCTCAAAATTCCTGTTTCTTTGGACAGATAGTGATGTCAGTGTCTCTCCATGGCTCACGCTAGGTGACACAGTATGGCAGCATGGTTGACCCAGTGTATGTAACTCAATATGAGTATCACTAAGTATCCTGTTAATGACAGGGCCAGATAAGATCTGAACCTCTTTTTCCAGGTACCTCTTACCTTCACGTGGGGTCCAGAAGCCTTTCCTTAATGAATTAATATACTAATTTATCTAATCCTTTCCTTTGGGTAATCCAGTTGTATGTTTTTGGCCTCAACATTAACTAATACTCGGTTGTTAAAGAATAAACTAGCTCTTCCTTCTCCAAACCTATCCAATAACAAGACCACGAGTCTTTCCACTGTCACTGACATTCTCTGGGACAAAAATGCTATGGTCCCTAGAAAGGATGTCCAAAATGGCAAAATGATAAGGACCAAATAACAATTCCACTTTGGGGAGAATGTCACATGAAGGTCACGGCTTCAGTCCTCTATTGCTGCCTGACAAACACCCCCCAAACGTGGTGCCTTGGAACAATAACAAGTTTATTAGTGCTCACGAGTCTGTGGATGGGAATTCAGATAAGGCACAGTGGGGATGGCTCCTCTCTGCTTTCTGACATCTGCTGGGGATGAAACATCAACCACGATGGTCTTTTCACTCATGTCTATGGTAACTCAACCAGGCTGGTTTGAATGGCCGGCAGCCGGCTGAGACAATTCAGCAGGGGCGATAGGTCTGGGTCCAGGCTCTGGCTGATGGCTGGGTTCCTCAGCTCTCCTCTATGTAGCCCCTGCCTTGTCCCACAACTCCCTGCATCCACTTGGTCTTTCCATGTGGTGTCTCCAGCCACAGGTGCCCTGCCTACTCGAATGGCAGCTGGGTTCCAAGGAAGAGGCCACCCTTGACTGGTACCATTTTCTGAACTGGCATAGCATCAGAGTCTTCCCCCTAAAGAGACTTATAAATCTTTACAAAATTTTCTTTTTCCATATTGGTCAACCTATGGCTAGAAACACCACCGACAGCAACCATCAACATCCTATGTAACCTTGCATGAACTAAGAATTGGCGTTCCACATTGGAACCACCCAGTAAGCCCTCAGACAGGGTGAGACTAGCGTGAAATTCAAGTGAAAGATGGGGTGCGGCCTTCTTGGCTGAGGGAGTTGTACCTCTCACATGTGCCACCGCAAATTCCTTGAACAATGGCTGTAGGCTGACTGACTTAGATGGCTTTTTGACCTTAGTACAGTAGACTGAACTGTTGGCCCCAATACCTGTCCCTGTGCTGTGTCCAGCCCCCTGCCATATGTATGACTTTGTAGTTTTCATTAGAAGCAGAATGTATTTTCTGTCTTTAACTTTGGGTTCGGCCAATGGAACATGGGAAGAAGTGACAGCTGCCAGTTCTGAGACCAGGCCTTAAGAGGTGTGTGTGCTTCTACTTACCCCTCTCTCTGCTTCTGCCATGGCCTTGGAATCCCATGTCCTGGCTAGTCTACCTTTCAGGTGTTGAGAAACACGTGCAGCAGACCCAGGTCCACTGCCCACTTGGCTGTTCCTGGGAATGCCAACTTAGATGTGCTGACCGCCCCCCCCACCCCCAGCTGACCAGCAGATGTGTAGACGAGAGTAATCATTGTTTTAAGACACCGAGTTTGGGGTGTCTTCATAATGCAGCATTGTTCTGGCAAGAATTGATGAATACACATGGCAAGACTAAGTCACAAGAGGAAACTTTTCCCATGGCTTCAAGTCACGGTTGTCACTATGAAATTTTGAAATCGTAAATTCGAAGGAATCCAACCACCTAGCCAATGCTGAGACTCCTGTGCTGCCAAGGGGTCTCCAAATTCTGCTTGACTAAATGAATTTCCGGATTGATGGTAAACTTGAAAGGATGCAAATTATAAGCCGAGGGGATGAAAATAGCTCTTCACGGATGTGCTGATGCATATCTTTACTTGGTGGAAAGTAGCTGAGAACCCTTCACAGCAGCAACGCTGGCCCGGCGCCTGCCGATTGCTAATATGTGACTTTGAGCCGCTTTGGAAGCCAAGAGGTAGAAACAGAAACCGTGTGTTAGAAAAACAGTGCCTCAGAGCCAACGAGAGCCCTGGTCATGCAGTGGTCTCGACGCACTTGGAACGTGCGTCCATGGTGACAGATGCTAATGCAAAGAATGGGAACATACAGCTGTTTTGCGACACACAGACATCTCAGTGGCCAAAGCCAACAACTTCCCTCCCCCTCAACTGGTGAGTCTGCGAAAACATTTTGTTTTGTAGAAAAGCTACCATCTTGTTGAATGTATTTAGATGTGTGTTCATAGCTGCCCCTTGTCAGTGTGGCACGCAATCTCATCACACATTGGTTGATATTTTTAAGGTATGTATCGTATAAAAGCAGCAATATCTACATGAAAGACAAAAATCAGAAACAGGTTGAGATGTATCTTATGTTCAGTGCGGAGCCGCGGAAAGACTCCACACTCTGATGTAGACTTTTGTACCAGAAGCCATTAGCATTTAGACAATTGATGTGAAAATGAGAATTTCAGTCCTGTTTTTTTACACAGAACACGAGTATTTTGTGAAGCTGGGTCTCTGTTCAGATTTAAAATATTTGGTGCTGGTATGGCAGCATTAAATATATTGTCTGCAGTACCTCACCCTTACTCTATAGGTTATGTCAACATGAAATTCCTGAAAGTAATGTCAATGAAACATGAAATTAATTTTGTGTGGCTTCCTAGCTTTTGCCAAAACAGCAGTCCTGTCTTTAAAGTGGTTACTTAAAATGCAGCTATGCTCTGTCTATGGAAAGTTTAATTTTTCTCTTAGGACTTGGTCCTCTTATTATTCCTCCTTACACAACTGAAGGAGATCAAACTCCGCATGCTTTTGTGGCATTTTGTACCCGAGGAATCTCTAAGTCCATTCCCAAGAGGCAGCCTACAGTAAATTTTAAAATTTATCTGCAGGTCTCTGTGATGGAAATGGCAACTTAGTGCTTTTTATGAAGAGAGAAGAAAGGTCAAAAGATACTGTAATCAACCAGTGGTGGTGAGGATGAAGAAGAGATTACTGGAATGCTTTTGGGGGAGACAGTTCACCCACTTGATCACCCCGGTTCTATAGTTTCCCATCAAAACCTTTGAAGCCCAGGTTCCTGTTAGGTGCTACCGTAGCTGACTGAGGGGGAGAAAACGGGACACTAAATGTCCCTTTGACACCAATCTCTTCTTCCCATGAAGCATCATCAGAGTCATGGGGAGGAGAGGGGCGACCTGCTAGCTTCAAAACCAGGTCATGTCCTTGGAGAAATACATAATAAAAAGGCAAAAGAGAGACTCCATTCAGTATGCTTCATCTACTCAAGAAGAAAAGGAACTTAATGAAATCATCATTTGTGCCTCATCTAAAAGTTTTTACATACCTCCTTGATCAGTGACATCACCTTTAGGACTGGGGGAAATGTTGAAGCCAGAAAGAAGAGGTTTCTCAGACATCCTACTTGTCATACCTGTGTTGTCATTGCTATGTACTTGACAAAAATTAGGTCACAGTGGGGACAATTGTATTTTATAATTCATGAATCAAGGAGTGTTTATTAAGAATACAGTTGCTGGCATTATGCTAGAATCGTTCATCTTTGGCATTTTGTCTCTTGGTCACTTGATTTAAGTACGTGTAGTTAAGGAACTCTCTGGATTACAGCCATTAAGGGTGGAATTGGGACCGATACCTAGATCTTTTTACTGAGTTACAGGTCCTAGTGATGGTCAGATAAAGAAATCGAGATCGACTAAGGGAAGGTTGAACCATAGAAAGGAAAAAGGAAAGAGAATTAAAAAATGTCTACATTAATAAGTTTACCAAATAACTTCCACCCTGCTCCGAAAAGGATTTAAGGTAACATGTGAAAATGCACGTGGTAGAAAGAAGTAAAATTATTTATTAGCAGTAAGAAAAAAATCTATTGCATGTCAGTTTAGAGAAGAAGGTGCTTATCGGCGATAAAAACCATACAGCCTGGAAATGGTTTTGCAATCTCAGCCAATTCCAGCTCTCAGACTCAGTGTGGTAAAAAGAAGGAAATGACGAAGAACACTTTGGCTGCTGACAAACAATGACATTAGCATTAGGACCCCACATGGGGTGCAGTTTTGGTTGAGGTTTCTAACATGGCTTATTCCCATAAGAATTGTGCCCCAAGTTAAGGCTGGTGCTGTGTATAAGGGTATGCATGTGGTATCATAATTGATTTCTTTATCAAATATTCAAAAAAAGAATTTGTGAGATGCTAGCTATAGTCTAAATGGTGACTCATTGGGTAAAAGCATAAGGAAATGAAAAGTGTTTATGAGGAGATGGTTACAAGTCTTCCAACAGGCAGCCAAAGGGATAAAGGTCGTGGCAGGCACCCAGAGAAAAGGATATAACCAAAGCTCAGCATTGGAACCTAGAAGAACTAGGTCCAGGCTGGGAGACTATTTATTATCAGCTAGAAAGGGAACCTTCTACCAGAGGTAGATCAGCTAAGAAGTCTTGCCAAAATGAATGGCTTAGAGGAAATTCCCCCAGGCAGGTAAAAATGTGTCCACAGAAGATCAGCTCGATCAGAAATATGTCTGTGAAGGGGAAACAAGCAGTTTCAGCCCACGTGGCGGGACCAGAGTGGGGATAAGAAAGAATCCAAGGAGAACAGATCGGCATGCTTAGCTGATCGAGATAATCCACAGCAAGAACTCAAACCTGTCTAGGCGAAGTGAGGATGGGAATATAGAGGAAAAAAACATGTCAGGCTTAAGCAAGACCTTTAAAATACCCATCTACAGATGAGTACAGACCAAAGGAAGAACAGGATAAAGAAAGCATAGGGTGTAGATTAAAAACCAATTTTC
This sequence comes from Macrotus californicus, assembly GCA_007922815.1. Classification (NCBI taxonomy): domain Eukaryota; kingdom Metazoa; phylum Chordata; class Mammalia; order Chiroptera; family Phyllostomidae; genus Macrotus; species Macrotus californicus. Next base: position 7,806 of record VMDR010006292.1, read on the forward strand.
CCTCTCCTGGTGGAATGGAGATAGCAGTCATCAACAATAGAATAGTTTATTTGGGAGTCCCAGACCCATTTACCACTCATTTATCAGCAAGTCTAGAGAAATTATTAATCGGATAGAATCCACAGTCAGTGCCCAGGGTATCACATTGCCTCCTGATGGGCTGAGCTCCACCCTCATGTGCCTTACCACTTCTGTGTCCCTCAGGTCACCTGTAGCCAAGCTAACTGCCTGGGCTAATAGGATCAATTAACTATTGATAACAGTGAGTTTTAGCAGTTGCATTCTCTAACACTTTTCTCTGCCTCTCAACTGGACCCCACACCACCCAGGAATGGGGAGGGGAAGCCGTGAAGTGGGTCTAGGCCAGGCCAGCCGATGGGCGCAGTTCAACAGAAGGTGTTGGATGATGAACAACTCAGTGCTGGCATTTGCAGTGATTTCTTGACTGGGGTCATCTTAGCATCTTTTTCTGGCCTTGGTTCTCTTTATACGTGTTCTGATGATTCTCCTTTGCTCTCCTTCCCCCAAAGCCTCTTGCGTTCACACAGAGGAGCCAGAGTGGAACCCAGAGGAAGGCAGACTTAGAGTGGGAGGCTGCCAGGAGGCAAGGGACTCGCTTTTCTCTTGACGTCGTTTTAAAGGCTCACTTTTCTTTTGCTTCTTCTCACTGTCAAAGTGGTAAGACCTTGACGGTCTATACTTCCTGGGCCTGGGCTAAAGGAAAGGGGCTGAAGAAGCCACTTGATCTGCTTTGACTCCACCAGGCCAGAGGAATTCTTCAGCTAAGGCAGGACCTTAGGCTACTTGGCTGGAGCCCAAAGTCCCAGAAAGGAGTTGGGGACCATATCCTATAGCCCCATCTGCTCCTGGGATTACAACAGGCAACTGAAGGAGGATTTCAGTACTCAGCAGCCCAGCCTTCTCTCTCCCTTCTGACTGGGGGCATAATTAACGTTGTTGTCTCCAGTTCCTGCTGGTATTGGCATGTTAACTAGGGAATTTTCACTTTAACCTGAACAAAAATTCATATGCCTATTTCTGTCTTTAACAAAGGCCTTTTCATTTTAAGTATCCCCCCTCAAAGAAAAGCAAACTAAACAACTACACTAAACTCTCATAGTGCGAATTTTAGGTCAGTAGGATTGAGATTTGGGAGCCAGAAACGTTTACAATTCCCAAATTACATCATTTAGGTGCTTCTTACTTTACCTACCAAAACCCCCAATCCCGACGGACATAGCTTTAGGATTGCATCACTTCCCACATTTCCCCCAAGTTCTATAATCCCAAACTTCACATAGGATTAAACCAAAGAGAGAGCAGTGACCACTGGGAGGCAACACTCCGCTAAAATTTCGGGTTAACAATGGCTGCTAGGTGAGCTGAGGAGATGGCTGATGGATCTACTCAGAATTAAATTAGAATTCACTCTGTTTCTCGTAGGGGAAGGTGAGGTGAGGTGAGAAACGAAGTGATGAAGGAAAAAATATGTATGCGGTTGCTTAATTGACTTGTACTCTTTTACAAGCTACAACCCATTGTTTTTATTCTTTTCATATGTTCCCGAACTCTCAGAAATTCTCAGAGGAACCATGCCCTACAAGTGCAAAATCATGGCGGTGCAGACCCGCTGCTCCATTCTTGTCCGCCCTGCTGTAATGGTCTTCAGGAGTCAGGAAGATGGTGTTATTTTTCTTAGCCTGAAACATCTTCCAAATATCAAGGGGAGAGGGTTTAGACCACATCTCAGATTTTCTTTTTCAGGAGCTGTGACTTAACAATGCTGTCGCAAAGAGTAAAAACATCGGGGTGGGGACAAGGGGTAAGTGAATCTATATGACAGATCTTGTACTACAAGTGTTTATGGTTAACCGAGAAACACATTATGAGTCAAGCCTTTGGAAAGAGATGAGTAATTAAAGACAAATGCTATGACATAATCATTTACACGCAGCAGAGAGATTTCAGATTGAATCCGGCCTGACCCACTGCTCGGCAAGTGTTATCATGGATTGTTGAGAAGCATTCATTTATTTACTTTCTAATTTGGCCCATATGTGGCATCGAGAACAAAAAAAAACTTTGTATTTCCCATAGGAAATAGCCTGAACCCAGCGGTGGTTCATAAGCTTGGTGTATTTGGAAACAGATCTCCTGCACGCACAAACCCAATGAACAACATACCAGCTCGAGAACACCTCATTTGGAAAAAGCCAAGAGGCTTTGCCTTCAGCCCTGCTGCAGAGATGAATTCTCTTCTTTGGGGGAGCTCCCTACACGTACCTCTAGATAACTCAGTAAAACAGAATTTTGCTGTAGCAAAATCATATTTACTGACTTTTTGCTTTACAACTATTTCACCTACCCCCCCAAACACACACTTTCTGACCTCATCCTCTATTTCAGTCACCATCTATATCAACTTAATGTCAAGAAACCAGTTTTTGCAGCAAAGGGGCACAGCTAGCTTCCCTCCTTTCTTAACCCTAGCACTCTAATATAAAACACGCTATGTCACCCGAGGAGATGGCTTCATGCTCTTACAGATGCCATTACGTTTTAGCTGCGGCCTTTATTAAATGCAGAAAATAGGAGTGGGGGGGGTAGGCAGGGATGGCAGAGAAGCGCCAAGTCTCTACCATTTTTTAGGGGGGTGGTAGATGGGGAATGTGAAGGCGAGGCAGGGTTTCTGCAGAATAAAACAATAGTAGGTTCTGTTTGGTGACCCGACCCAGTTCCTCTAGGTATCATGGAACGTTCTCTGGAAGAGCTCTAATATTGGTCTTAGGGAAGAAGGAGAAACCATAGTAACTGTCATCCCACCCAGAGAGAAAGAAGCTTGGAATTCAGGGCCCTTCCTTCACCCACAAGTTGCCGAGGAAGGATTAAGTACTAGACACTGGCTGGTATCCATTCCCCTTGTGGGATCATTATTTTCTAGTAACCACCATATGGCTACATTCTGTTCCCCTGCAGGGTAAGGAGCGAATGTGATCCCAGGGAAAGACAGAGTTGTGGTAAAGGCAGTGTGGCCTTGCTGGCCAGTGCGTGTGTTCAGGGGAGTGCTGCTGATTTGTCTACCCACGACAGAATGGAAGGGTTCTGTGAGCCTGTGTGGGGGTGTGTTTTGTGTGTGTGTGCATGTGTGTGTATTTCTTCTCTCACATTGAAAACATAGTCCACAAACACTGTTATATGGAGGGGGGGACAACTGTAAGAATCTGCTGGGTTTTCCTCCAGATTGGTTTTTTCCCCCCGTTCTTTTTACTTTGTTATTGTTCAAGTATAGTTGTCTGCAGATTTTTCATTATTGTTTTTGCCTTCGTTCTCATCCTTTCTAAGTCGCCTCAGTTATTATTGAGGCGTACATCACATGTTGATGAATGAGCACCAGCCCTAGGGGAGCCACCGTGGTCCCTGTGCACAGGTCACTTTGGCACCTGCTTGGTTCGGAGTGCCAATCACAGAGCCTGGAGTTAAGGCAGAGCGCTCTGGAGAGAGGTAGGCAGGAATTTCAGGACCCCACACGTCCCAGGCAGGTGCTGAGGTCATTTCAACTGCTGCCAGCCACATGGACCCAGAAAGAGGGGAAGGGGCCACTTCACGGCTTGCCTGTCTACTTGGCTCCATGCCTTCCTCCCTCACCTCTCACAGAGCCACCTATTTGGACTTTTAGAGAAAGGGGAACTGTTGTCGGGCAGGCAGTACAAGGATCTGAGTCACATGCTCCTCTCTCCTGTTCCTTCTCCTCCCCGACAAAGTCTTCTACCCTAGATCTTCTTTTCAGTGCACCTCCAATACCATGGCTGACCTGACCTTAACCCATGTGTTCTCACAGTGTACTTGGTGACTTTTCCCTGAATATTGCTGCGTTTCAGGAAAGGACAGTCAGCCTTCTGTTTAGACATTGGACCGTCCAGCTAGATCAAGGTTGTCCAGCTACATAGTTGTGCTTGCTGATAGGAATTGGTGAGAAAAACAAGTCTGGATTTCACTGGTGACTTTGAACTTCAAGCCTTGCATTTTACACCAGGAGCCAATTTCATGCACAGCATTCCTATTTTAACAACTAGGATCAAAGGGAAAGGCATTACTTAGGTCAGCTAGCATTGAGAACATAGTGTTGAAATCTAAAACTGAGGTTAACTTCAGATTTTCTCTTTTTGCTTTGCTGCAATATTTATGCATTTTATCGGTAGTTTAAACATGCATCCATGCTCATAGAAGATCAGAAACAACAGATTTCTGAGCAGTTGGCCCCTTCCTGGCCCTGGAGCATCCCCAGAATTGTTCCCCACCCCACTGGGGGCAGTGCAGGGGGTTGCAGACTCCAGCAGTCTCACTGTGTCGCCTCAACAGTCCCAAAGTAGAACCCCCACCCCCTACCTCACAGGTCTGAGATCCAGCTCCACAGGGGCCCTCCCTCTTCAGGGGCCTAAATTCCAGCATCCTGAGGTTGTTCCTCTTAAGGGTCCACGCAGCCCTCCTCAGGTCTGAGTTCAGGGCCATAGAGACCTTCTCTGAGCTTCTGGGTTCAAACTAGCACTCTCTTCCCATGTTTCCTCATGCGCTGCCTTCCACCATCACCCTCTGTGTGGTACCTCCGTGCCTCCCTTGCACTTTCTCATTCTGTAACAACCATTTAACCAGTTCCCTGAATTACATCTGCTGGAACATGGATTCTGTTTTCCTGATTGGACCCTGCCTGTGAGGGAGGGAAGGGAAGATAAGTATTGTACAGTCTTCCATGTGAAAAAGGACAGAATGGGGTGCAACCTTGAGGGGTCACTGGTCCAAAGCATATACCATGTCCCCCTGGAAAGGAAACCAGGGCTCCCTGCACTGGCAGCAGAGTTCCTTAGCCAGCCCACCTGTCATTCTTCACATCTGCCCTGTGGGAATACTGCCCTGTCTATTTTCCCAGGGATGCACTGGGGGTTCTGAGCAGCCTCTTGGTGAGTATTTGAAGACATGGTGGTTTCGTGAGGGAATGAGCAATCCCGGAACTGCCTTCACTGGCTTAGTCTTTCTCTAAACACACAATTCCCTGGTGACTTTGGTCAAATTTCGATCTATTTTGTTCATTCAATTCAAGGGCTAGTGAGCAAAACCAGAGCTGTTGTGGGTCATTGTCTTTAAGCCTGGAATTTGGCATGGACATTACTCTGCCCCAGGCACAGACCTTGGCCCTCTAGTAATTAGCAAGTGTTTATTGAGTATATGCAGGGTTGTGATAATGCATCAGGGGAGAACACACAGTCCTCACGTAGGACAGTCTCACAGCTGAGTGGGGAGGGGTTATGATGGGACAACAGTGAGCAGATTCGGCATTTTCACTAAGACAGTTCTGATGGCAGTGTGGAGAAAGGTCACACAGATGTCTGCGTGGGGCACTAGGGGGATGCTTCAGTCTCGGTGAGATGGGGGGACTTCCTAGGGAAGTGGCACTTGGGCTTGACCGTAAGACAAGGTGAATGAGGAGCGCTCTGGGTGATGGAAAATCTGGGAATTATGACAGGTTTTTATTGCTCTAGAGAACTGGGCAAAGGAAAGAGGGGGATCCACTTTTATTTTTTTGCACTCAAGAAAAACCTACTCAAGTCCACACACATCCGATCAGCCAAGCATTCACTTTCTGTGCCAGGAAGTTCCCCATTTCTCTGAGTTTGCTAAAACTCTGAGGACTTCCACAGTCCAATGTGAGCCTGGGGTCTGGTCAGTTTGTTATTGCTTTGCTTCTTGCTGCCACTTGGTGACACTGTTGGCAATTGGACCTGCACAGTCCTCCGAGGATGGTGATGGACCAGAGACCTGCTGCTGTGGGTCTCAGTGGTGGGGGTTGGGGGAGCTCCACCCCCTCAGAATCAGCCGCAGGGGGTGAGGGAGGCCGAGGCTCAAAGCTCTTAATCTTTGGTCTTCGGGTGTCACACAGAGTTACTCTCAGAGGTGAAGCTGCGCCTGCAGCCTCGGGATATCAGGAGTGATCCTTGCATCCACGTCTCTTCCCTGGGATTCCTCGTCTCTTCCCTTCTCCAAGGACGCACCCCTCCAGGGTCAGGCAGCTTTTCCTTTTCAGTCCTGGAAATGGGTGTGTTCTTCCTCCCCACCCCCCCTTCTCGGGACAATGAGAATAGCTGCATACTTGTTGAGGGCCACTGCGCCTTTGCCAGGGTGGGTGCACACACATGTGTGTGTGTGTCCCCTCTTTGGATTGAAGCACTACACTCGGTGCCTAAAGAGTCTTCATTCTTTTTGAGACCATCACGGTGACTCCCCAGTATTACCTTCTGCAGAGCAAAAAAGACAAAATCCAAGCTAAATATTCAGCAGGACATTCCACTACAGGAACATCACAGGGCCTGAGAGGAGTTGGTGGGAATAGACCATGGAGTTATTAGAGGGGAGGAGGGGAGTGTAGTAAAACAGGAGATAGTAAAATACGTGGAAATGTAGTCACGCAGGACGGACTTTGGTGCCATGCCAAGGAGTTCGGGCTTCCTTCAGAAGGCAGTGGAGAACCCATGACAGACTTCAATGACGTGACAATAGCTGTTTGAATTTTAGAAAAGTTGTTCTGGCACTAGAGGGGAGAACTGATTTTAGAGGGCAAGCTTGGAAAAAATTAACAGTAAATTGGATCCTAATTTAATTTTCTTAGTATGAGGCTTCAGCTGAGCCTCTGGTTGTGTTGAAAACTTGTAAGAGCGTTTGCCTGTGGTGAATACTCTTAATGCATTTTTGAGGTAGCCCCGTCCTTACGTGCACTTTGGATGTAGCTCGACAGCTAATTGCCTCTTGTAATGTAGCACTTTTTTCCATTTTGTTATTATCATAAATTTTCTGAAAATATTTATCCACCCATATTTGTTGTTAAATATTTTCTTCTGAAATGTAAGTTGGAATGGAAGTGATTTCATCAGCTATTAGGGATCAGATTGCCCAGCCCTAAGCTTTTAAAGACAGAAACTATAACTTTAAATTTGCTTATTTCTAAATTTTTGCTCTGTCCTCATTTCTCTCTGACATTTTCCCAATATCTGCTAATAATTTTGTAACATTTGTAATTACCAGAACTCCCCATAGTTCATATCTTGGAGCTAGAGATGGGCGAAAGCAGCTGTACTCGGGCTTTGGTGAGCATCTTGAACTATTTTTCAAATTGTGTTTAGGGTTCAAGGAAAACCAAAACATATTTTCATATTTTACCAAGAACTTTTTTTCTGCCTCAATTTTAAAATGATGTCTATTTTAAGGGAAATTTAATCCATATGTTACTAAATTCCTTACACTTACCTCATCAAAATTTGGTTCTATAACAGCTATTCGATGTGCAAAAAAGCCTTGGGAATTACTTTATGAGATTTTTTTAAGAGGAATTTTTTTTCTTCTCTTAGAAACAGGAAGTCAAATTTGCTAGGTGAGGAATGACTAAAGCGTACCTTTTGCCAACTGTGAAATGCCTAATCAGCCAAACAGCCTGACCTCCATACAAATTTTAACTTGTCGAAACTTATATGAATCCTGGTGGTGTTAACATGAACACTTTTTCTTTGCTTTTGTACATTATCCGAACTATTCTTAGAAGGTACTAATTTCTAAAATAATATTATCACACTTGAAAAAAATCATTTACAGTGTAATTTCAATGTGAGAACCTGATAATATTCAAAATTTCTATATTTCTCATTTAGGCTGAGAGTTGCTTATGTTACCACCAATAAAGCTCATGAGATCTATCCTCTCAAAAAACACAAAACAAAACAAAAATCACAAAGCATCAAAAAATCTAGTAACCTTTCTAGTACGCAGAGACTTCTCTTGAATCTCTTGTTGTTTAGACAGCTTTCAGTGAGGGACTCACATCAAAATTACCTACAGTATTTGTTAAAATTTATGAGTCCAAGACTTCTTTCCAGGCCAGCTGAGTGAAAATTTCTGCTTTAATGGATCAATAAAGATACATTAGGCCAAGGTTGATAATATATCATCAAATGAAATAATGCTTGTGAAAACTTTGTGTAAACCATAAGACGCTATAAAAATTTATTCTTTGGACTAATGTTTACACAAGGAAATAGAGGAAACAAATGTCACTGGGTACTTGCTATGATGCAAGCCTCGTACAAATGCACTATCCCATTTAAACAGCCCAAATCAACCCAGGGCAGGAGTTGTTTCAGCTTTACAAATGGGCAGTGTGGCAGAGAGAATTCATGGCCTCTGCGGTATCTGTCTTTCCCTCTTCTTGAGTAGAGCAGCAGATTTTTTCTGCAGCAGAGATATACCCCCACGGTGTTTCCTAGCCTTCCTCCCTGCTCAGCTTGGCCCTGTTACCTGGCCCGGGCCAGCTTCACGATGGCTGCTAGGACACCTGGTAGGGCTCCTGGAGACACTGGTTAAGGGAAAGCATTCTCTTCTGTGGTGGCCTTTCCCATTGTGCCCTTCCCCTTCTTACTTGAATATGGAAGTGGAGCAGCCACCTAGTGATTGCTTAGCAACCAACAGGATGACTGAAGCCAACCTACTTTAAGGAGGCCTTTGTTAGGAGAGATGAATCAAACGCCTTATTTGTTTGACGAAAAGCCCAACCCAGTCCTCACGCATACACTGAATTAATCCTCACGAATACACTCATTTGTCCTTGGTGACCTGCATATTAGTTACAGAGATGGAAAATCAACTCTTTTCCATTTATTGAAAGGGCCCACTCTTTCCTTTATGATGTTTGTTCTGTTTGTCACCATTTTCCAAGGGTCAGAGCGCAAGGCCTGACACTAAGTAGCCTAAAGGGCTGTTAGCATGCACGAGACAGGATGGTGAGCGGTGCCTTCCAGAGTGCACAGCCAGGCTGGTGGGAGGAGGCGTGGCCGCAGTAACCTGCAATAGTGGATGGAAGAAGAGAGGCTGGAAGGGAAGTGAGAGACCAGTGATATGGGACTGTGTGGTTATCATTTACAGTCACGTAAAGGACATTATCAGCAGATGGTGTCACGGTGGTGGATTTCGGGTTGGTATGCTTTACATCCTGGCTTTCTTGAGGATGTCAAGTCGACCATAAGAAGCTCCCTTCCTAACCCAGCCTGTTCCCCTCCAGTACAAAGTCCACCCAGTACCTGAAGTCATAGGCTTTGTCTGTTCCAAAGCCCCAGGAATGCTGGAAAAATGGAGAAGGCGCCAGCAAAAATGCTTTAGAAGACATGAGGTGGAGACACCCTGCAGCTTCTCCTTCATGACAGTTGTCTCAGAGATGTGCACAGGAGACATGCCATGGCACCCCTTTATCGGTGCCCAGTTTTTGTTGGACATGAACAGCCTGGGATCTGCCTACCGTGGCCTCCCCCGGAGTCTGCCCACAACGCCGTGAAGCTGCCCATTGACAACCTTCCCCGAGACTCCTGACTCTTCCACCTCCAAACATACCATGCTCATTGTTTCACACGGGGTTTCCTTTTGAGCTCAGAAGAGGGAAGGAGAGGCTGGGCGGGTTGGGATAAAGAATGCTAGGGAGCAGGGAAAGGAGTTCTTGGGGCCTCTGGCAATTTTCAAAGTGAAGTTTGTCCATGCTGTTCTCCCACTCACTCCCTTGCCTGTCCTGGGTTTTTTCTGCCACTCGACAGCCTCCACCACCACTCCAGAAGCCCAGTGTCCTCCGATTCCCTGGACCACTGCAGTGGGCCCTTCTCCTCAACTCTCCAAGGCACCAAACTGGGGAAGGTACCTTTCCCAAGCTTTCCAGTGCACCCACACAAATTCTTCCTCTTTCCTCAGTCATCACAAGCATCTTTTTTTGTATTATAAGAAAAATGATTCAGTTAAATTGCATTAAAGTAAGAATAATGGATGATTCCACGGTAACCTTCCAAGAGGTTTTCCTGGTTCACAAAATATATTTTTTAATATATAAAAATCACCATCTTTCAAAATAGGAGTTTTTAAAAGAAAAACTAAAAATAGGAAAGGGAAAATGCCTAGGACCAGGCACAAGCAGGTGCTCAAGATGTGTTTGCTAGTTCATGTGTTTATTCAGACGCTCACCATTAGCGTCTAATGGCCTGGAAGTATAACAATGATGCATCTCTTTCTGAGTCAGATCAGCTTTATTAGAGCCTTTTATCCTATTTAAAATGTGTCTCATCTACTCTGGTGCCCACAGTTGAAGGACTTTATGGCATAGTAGGGAAGGCAAGGCCACCCCAAGTGTAAATGAAACCCAAGGTCAGGACTGGTTGTAGGGGCAGGACAAAGATGCTGACTTTGGAGTGTGCCAGCTTCCCAGTCTCCGTTTAGAACATTGGTGCTACTGTTGATCAGTGTTATTCTGGGAGAGGAGACTGATTGCCCGTCTAGATCTGTGATCACAGCTGCCCCACAGTCCACCTGGGTGCATGCTTCACTGTTTCTTCAGGTGGTATGGCGTCTCCCCCAATTTCTACCCCTGGAGGCACCACCCAGTTTTGTGCCCAAACCTCTTCCCTTGGAGATGCTTGGGAAAGAGACATCTTCAGCTGTTTTGTTTCATCAGTATGTCTCTTTCTAATGTCTGCATAGTTTTCTGCCTGAGGCTAAAGGTGTCATGCATGACACCTTGTATGTCTCCTATCCCAGCCAGAGAGCATTGTATGCAAGAGAGAGCATATTTGTGTCCAGAGCTCTGGATGGTCTGATTAATTGCTCGTGATACAAGTCAAATCTCACCACTCGGCATCTCCGGCCCTCTAATATTTTCCTTGGTAATCTCTCTTTAGAAGGCATGTACCTCACATCTGTATATCAGAAATTCTGCCCCTTCCCATTCCTAATTTATGCAGCCAGAGTCCGTGCAAGAGCAAACCACAGTCCCTTCGGCGACATGGCTCAAGTCCGCTGCAGGTTGTGGGATATGCCGAACCAGTGAGTCATGTCTGGGAACTCTTTGGCTGGCGTCCTCCTAGTCAAGGACAACTTTGCCTTCTCCCAAGTTCTCAGAATGTTTCTCCTTTAGGAATAACAACTGACACTGGAATTTCCGAAACCTGCGTTGATGTGTCAAGCCAAGCTTTGTCCCTGATAGGAAAAATGAAAGTCAGTTTTGCTCTTCGTTCTTCTGACTGGTGCGTTGTATTGGGCAACCCCTGTAGACGAGGTCTTCATTCCCTTACAGGTCAGCGTAGGTAATCAGCACCTCAAGGCCATGCTCGGTGCTTCACAACAATGCAGGGACTGGTACCTGCTCTATGTTCCACCTCCGTCACAGCGACCACTCCTTGGGTTTCCGTCTCGCTTACCGTCACTACGCAATTTAGAATTTCATTAGGTATGACTTTATATTTTTGGACTCTTATTTCCCAATCTAAACTGCTAGTTTGCTCATGTTTTATTCTGCCTCTGGATCCTGCACAAAGTACCTAATACCCCATCTGAATAACCTGCCAGTCCTTCCCTGAATAGGTGCCATGACGGTGATATCGTAGGAATTGCTTTTGACGACATACCAGACTGCCACCTGGGGAGGCTACCCACATGTGCCAATGATGTTATCACTGCTCAAAGTAATGTTTCATCACCTCTCTCTCTGTTCGTGTGTCAGAATCTGTGACGCTTCCTTAGTGTTTGCTATTCAGTGCCAACTATCATCCAAGACTGTTTACAGTGGGCACCAGAAGGATGAAGGCACAATCCCTTTCCACGGGCAGTTTGCATCCTTCTGTAGGAGACAGGGTGCCAACAGCTCTGATACAGGAGGAATGTGTCAAGTACCCTGAATGAGATACAAAGGATTAGAGAAGATCAGAAAGAGAAGACAAGGTAACTTAGAGTAAGCCCGCAGGGTATTGTGCAGCTTCAGTGGCTGTAAATCCTTATCCTATAATTGGTTTGGTCTTAAAAAACAACCCAAAGCTATTTGGCACTGTGTCTAGGGAATGAACAAGGTGACTGCACTGGATCATTCCACCTTCTGAAATTGAGGCCGAGTCGTAAATCACATCCCCAGGTTGAGAAATGATAGTGAAGGCAACTGTGTTTTCAAACAGAAGACAGTTGTGACCAGAGGAGCCAGTCAGCTATCAAAAGATGCCTCCGGTGTCGGTCACATCTGCCTGGCTACTCATCTCTTTGCCCCATCTGTACATCTGTTTCCTTAGTTGTGAGACCAGATAGAGTTTTTCAATGGAACTATGAAAACATCCCATGGTTATGGATTTCCCTGTGAGATTTTTACTTGGACAAACATATGGCAATAAAATAGTGTTTGAGAACTTCTTGTACATGCTGTGCTCTGCACACAGCAGGTTTATGACAGCCACCACTGTCACTGGCTGTCAGGAAACAACCAACCGCCAGCTGCCAGTCACCTGCTGTTGCCAAAAAGTCCTAGGGATTCTAAGATCCCAGGCACAGCCCTGCTTCTCTGTCACTGTCTCTTCTGTCACCCTATTTTATTTCCTTCAGACTGTTCATGACTCTTAAATTGTTTATTTGTTCACCTCTCTGAATTGTGTGCTTTCCTCAATAGATTGTGAGATGACCTTTGAAAGCAAAGAATTCTTCGCTCTTGTTTACAGGTAGAGCAGTGTCAGGCACATACTAGGCACTCAATATGTTTTTGTGGAAAACAGATGGTAAGGGTTCTCTTTGATGGATAAGGACCCAGGGGCAGACCTAGGAAAGATGATAAAATAGAGATTCAGGATAGATCTAATTGAGCACTTTTGCTGGTTCAGTGTTGTGTGAGGCACTGAGAATATGGAGGGAATGGACCTAACTTTGGTGAACTCATGGTTTTTGGGGGGAAAGGAAGGAAGAAGGCATGGACTGTGTATACAGGGGAAAAATAAGGCAGCATACCATGAAAGATCTCAGAGATCTCAACAAATGGCGGATCATTACCAGGAACCCATGTAATGAATGAGGCCTTCAGAAGATGGGCAGGAACACCTGTGAGCTGGGTGACCTAGCAGATCTTCAGGGGACAGAAAAACACCAAGTGAGAATAGAAGGATGTAAATAAATGGCTTCCCAGGGAAAGATTTGAGGTGGAAAAGGGCAGTGGACAATCTGATTAGAGAGAAGGGAAAAGTAACTCTTGTTGAAAGCCTACTGTGTGCCAGGCACTGGACAATGCATTGCCAGGTACCATTCTCATTTATCTTCCACCACAATCCTGAAAAGCAAATATTACCGCTATTGTATAGATGAAGAAATGGAGACTCCGAGGAGTAGGAAGACTTGCCTAGATTCCCAAATGTTAGTGACACAGAGCAAGATTTGTCCCCAGATCACTCTGAGTCCCACCTACACCTCACCACCCATCAGGAGGAACTCTGGTCTGTGGAAAACGGATGTGTCTGGGGGGAGGTAAGAAATAAGGCTTCGATTACCTTGCTGTGAGAATATGCTAAGGGCCTTGGATGGGATTCTGTACGATAAGACAAGATATTAAAAATTCTAACCCAGCGAAGTGACTCTTTAAAGTGTTAACTTAGAATACTTAATCTGAATGGACTGAAGGAGAGAGAGAAATAAGGTGAAGAGTGGAGGGTTACTGTAACGTCTCTGAGTGGAGCTGAATGCAGGTGGAATAGGAGGAAACAGGATCGAGGGTGGACCTGAGCTGGGGCATGGGGCAGAGGCAGGAGGACCGCACAACCGTGACAACTGCTGGCCATTCTCTCTGCCATTCCCTGTGCTCTTCTGTCTCCCTGTGGTGCTTTCTTCTGATCAGGGCCTCTGTATCAACACACACCCACATCCACACTCACACACTACAGTCTTCGCCTCCCTTTTGCTTCTCTGTATTTCCTAGTTTTTTCCTCCAAAAGAAATATAGATTATTGGAAAATAAAAATAAAAAACAGATTTTAAAAGGGAGAATTAGTCATCGGGCATTTTTTTTTTGCAAATGCAAAAAAATAAGTAAAGAGAGTCATTTATAATCCACCAAGAATAGCAAATGAGAGAGTTAAATTGTATATTTTACAAGAAAGAGTTCTGTCCCATAAAAAGAGAGAAAGGTACTGAGAACTTTTTGGAGAGCTATAAAACTTTACAGAATTTTACTGAACAGGGATGTGTTATCTTTCCTGGGGAGTAACTGAGGTTATGATAAACATTCAACTATAAGTTAGAAATAAAAAAAATGCCTGCCTCTCCACACATCCGTGAAACACTACAAGATCAAGGGGCATAATGGATGTGAGACAGCTTTAGATATTTTTTTTTATTTTTTGGATATTTACTGAAGCATCTTTTAGAAGAAAGGAGCGTGTTCTGAATGGAAGACACACTTTTTCTTCCTCACGCTCTGTCAGCCGGTCTTCCCTAGGAAATCTGTGATAATTCTCACTGAGTATAGTTCTTGGCCAGTTCTGCTCTCTCATATGTGTGTATGGCAGATGTAATCCTCGCTCCCCTGTACCATGCTCCTGGGGGTTTATAGCTATTTCCCTAGACTACCTTGGATGAGTTGGGGGAAGGGTGTGTTTATTTATTTTTGTGTCCCTGGTGCCTTGAATGAGTAAGATGCTCAATGAATGAGGTTCATGACTGAATAGATTTATATAATGTAAACTATGCTGTGAGATTTCATTGCTTAAGAAACATGTTGAATTACTCTTGGGAAGACAACCCATTTTGACTTCTTGTATAAAAGCCAGTAAAATATGAATATTCTTGAAAAGAGGAAATAAATGTTTAATATCTTAAAGGCAATTTCTACCACTGGCTTATTCTCAGAGAAATTACAACCTTTTTGAGTTAAAAAAAACCTCCTAAGTTCACAAAATTTCTTTTTTCCTTTCTTATTTTATAAATTTCTTTCCCACCTGCTCATGGTTAACAAGTAAAAATATTTTTAAATGTTTAAATACAAAAATGGAAATTTCACGTTAAAAATAACCATATTTATAGAATAATCATACTCTTTGAGGTAAATTTACTGAAAGATAAGAATAATTCACATTTTCTCCTTTGATTATATTTATATACATACTAAAGGATAAAGATATATATTACATATAGTATATCCATGTGCTGTATCTATGTATTTTATACATAGTTCTGTTCCCTGTAGCTGATATCCCTTGATTATATAATAATATTTCATCATATTATGTCAATGAAAATTGAAATGGAAGTAAATGAAAACTTTGGGACAGATGATGGTTATGGACAGATTTTCCCCGTGGGCTGTTTCAAGCCAGGGACCCCTGCTACACATGGGGCTCTCGTCCCCTTGTGTCCCACCACAGTTTAGGGCCCAGGAAGGCAGAACAGCACACTGCAGTGGGAAGGGACCCAGCTTGACAGTCAGGTGTCCCTGGGCTGGAACTGCTCCAGCTCCGTGATTCAGAGGGCATGAGTCAGGTCACTTCACCTTTCTGATTCCCACCTTTGCCCTCTGTCCACTGGGGGTCGTGCCCCGCTGCCCCCAAACCTTCGCATCTGTCACCATCAGTGAATATGACCAGGTACGCCCTCCACTTCCCCACCCCTAAATCTCCTTCAAAACTACACAGAACTACCTTTGAATCCATGACTTCATATAATGCCTTTCTTAAAAAACACCTTTCTTTTTGGCTTCCAAAACCACATGTATGCAATAATGCGTAGTGCGTATGACCACAATGTAATAACCCATAACGGCATTTGCTCATCCTGCTAGGTTGACTCTCAAGCTGGCTGCCTCCAACAGGCTATCTGTAGAAACACTTTATTCTTTTATAAGGGTGAATCCAGAGTACACTGAGTAATGCATAATAAAATGCATTAGTTTGGGGAGAAAGGAACCAAGTTTAAAAGAAAAAAAGCAAAAAGGAGGGACAGATAAGCACAGTAAAATAATCTCCAATGACTTCATGGTGAAGTAATGACTTTTACCAAATAACTGCATTGTAGTTTTATCTTTCCAACCAAGAGTGTGTTAATGCTCTAAAATTAAATCTCTTGTGAAAGTTATCTGGAATTTCTCAACAAGTTTTTAAAGGGGTTTTATTTTTTCATTGGAGGTCATGCCTCAAGAATTCGTAGGAATTCCGCCTGGAAACTAATCCTCATTGGAAACTGGCAGTCAAAGCTAATTTATATTACTCTTCCAGATAGAAATTCCTTCCGTCTTAGACCTGCATTTCAAAAAAGATGATTATCACTCTGGAGAGAATACATCAGGGGAGAGGAGAGAAAGAATGACCTCAAAGGTGTCTTTGCTGCCTCTCTGCAGCCCCAGGTCTGCTTCTTCTTTAAACTCCCCTTTTTAATCTCCTCTTTTGAAATGTTTTGAGGCTCGTCAAGGCAGGAGGATGTCAGATACGTGCTTGATGAGAACTCTCAGAGTGGTGTTGCCTAATTTCCCTGCTGCGGGAGTTCATGACACATCTTGGGTGGTGGGAAAGAGGAGCAGAGAGGGAGCAAAGATGGAGGGGGAGGCTTAGCCACTGGGTGGAAAGGGGGAAGGTGGTTTTATGCAGTGGTATATTCACATTCCCTTAGTGGCCAGAGGGATTGGTGGTTCCTAAATCAGACCCTACAGCCCGGTTTTGGCTGCGTTTGTGTTTCCCTGTGCATGACACATTCAGGAGGGAGCATCCTTAATGGGAAAGCCTTCTCTGTTTTTAACGACAGACCCCAGTTGAAGCTGCAGGTCCTCCTTTTATGAGCTCTTCCTCCATTAACAAGTGACTTAACCTGTCTGAGTCTCAGTCTCCATATCTGCAAAATGGGTTTCAGAGAGTTGTTAGGAGCCAACTAGATGCTCTATGTAAGTCGTTCAGTTCAGTGTTGGGTTAGCGCTCAATAAAAGTTTGTTGGAAAAACAAATGAGAAATAAATATTACCTTCCTTTTACCTTCTCCATCCCATCCAGATAATTTGGGATATTAATCCAATGTGGATAACTTGGAGCCCACTCAGGGATAAAATCAATGAAATATAAAAACACTAGTAATCTCTTTGGCGATTCTGAAAATTGACACCACCAGATATCTTTGAATACCAACTAAAACCACACAAGAGATATGCCAAATCAGGATTTGTACAGCTAGAGAAGGCACTCTGAAGCCCTACCCATTTCTGAAGACTAGGAACCTATACCTAGGAAGCTAAGAATAACTTTTAAGGGCCATTTGTATTCATAGGATTTCAATCTGAGGTACTGCCAAAAACCTCCATGGTATCACAAACAAATGGCCTGCCTTTTCTAGCATCCCTGATGTTTGTAGTGAATGGACCAGACCCACCCAACTCACAGCATTCAAGAGGACAAAAATGAACAGAGGAAGCATTTCAGTTACTGAGAATTCAATCACTCTTACTGAAATATTTCAGCAGTGGAACTGAATTCTGCTCGCATCATAAATACAATTTGTACAATTCCAAAAAGCATATATTTGGGACGAGGCCATTGTTAAGCCTATGTGGTTTTTCAGTGGGTAGGTAATTCTTTAACAGCAGAAACAGAAGACAGATTTGCTTCCAATTGTGAGCTCATTGCTAAGGTCACAACTGAAAGCTGAAAGAGGAACAGAGTCCAAAATAAACATCAGTTTGGCGTATAAACCATTTCTCTCTGAGGGTGCCCAGGTTTATGTGAAGGAATTCTGCCTCAAACAGGGAGAAATCTAACTCACTTTTCCCGGTTATTAGTGGGCATCTCTAGTGTCCGCCTGTTCACATCCATCCATTCCCCGGCCTCAAATCCATTTGCCTAAGACCCTGGCTGAAAAGCCACATGAACCCAGAGTTCTCCTGAGTCCTTGCACTTTAGTTACTTTAAAGGGGTAAAGAAAAGGAAGAAAGAAAGAAAGAAAGAAAGAAAGAAAGAAAGAAAAAAGTTATAAACTATCTGTAGGAACACTCACTAACATGGTTGGCCAGAAAAACTCAGTAAGGGAGCCAAAAAGTTTAATTTGTTGTAACCTATGATTTCTCAGTAAATATTAACTAATGTTGGAAGTATGCATGGATTTACTTCCCTCGTCTGTTTGAACCTTTTAAATCATAATTTTTTAAAACAAAAAATTTAAGCGAGACCTTAAACAGTGACTCATAAGGGAAGGGTGTTTGGTTTGCTCCCCTCACCCCCTCCAAGCTACCCGTCTTCAGTCGTCAGAGTGAGGTTTTCCTTTCAGAGGCCTGTCCCCTTCACTTATGCGCCTGGTTGATGGATAATCCCCTCTGAGGTGTCCTCCCAGACCCCTCACACCCCTTTGGTTGAGTGCCCAAGCAAACCAACCACTGTGCGCTCACCTTCCTCATCCCTTGCCCCAGCCATGTCTGCCAGCTGGAGGCCTAATCACACCAAGATTGAAGGCTGGACCATTTACCCAGGTGCAGACTCCCAGGGGCTCTGGGCAGAGTCATGACTGGGACATGAACCAGAAACCTGCTCGTCTCCCGTCCACAAAAGGCACCGTCCTGGCCCGGCCTGTAGGGGCCCAGTTGTTCTGTGAATGGCTGTCTGTGCGGACTGCATTTGTGGAAGTTGTTATTGCTTTCTGAGGGATTCCTTTACTTACTCACTTATTTTTAGAATGCCAGCTGTCCCCTTCCTTGTATCCCGTGGAGACAGAGCTACTCTAGAGTTTAGAAAAGTTTCAGCATGTCTGCATTCATCGATTATTTATCAGATGTTGCTTGAACACCAACTATATGCCAGTTGGGAAAGTGAAGGGAAGGGCACACTGGAAAAGACAAAAAGCAAGTTTAAAGATAAGAAAGGCCATGTGATGTCTTGCAGAAGATGAACAGGTGAATGGGGCTGGAGCTTAGCATGTATCCACTGGGGACTCGAGAGTGGGGAACCTGGGGGTGGGTGCTGAGAACAGCCATTGCAGAGATCTTCCAAATGCCACACACTTTCAACTTAATCCCACTAAGCTGAAGAGCACACGATGATATTTGTGATGTGGAACAATAGTGTTGGCTGCAGTTTGGAGAATAACTAAAGTCGGGGATAGACCGATGGCAAAGAAGCCAGTAGAGAGGCCCTGGTTGTATGGAGACCCTGAATTAAGGCAGCAGAGGGAGGCTGGAAAGAATGGGACGTAGTAGAAAACTTACGAGAGATGGAATCAACCCAACCTCTGACACCTCTCTGGAGCAGACATATTTTCTGGTGGTGAATGTACCTTAAACAAAAGGTTTCAAAGATGGAGTTGGGAATTTCCTTCAGACACAGAATTAATAACTTTGGCCAGCCACGTTTGTGTCCACTTACCCAAAGGCATCTCTTCTCTACTGTAACCCTTAGGTTCTTAGCACTCTCAGGTGCCATATTTAAATGCAAGCTGCTTCTGCAGATGCTAACTTTATTCTGGATATACCGTGCATTAATACACAATTGGTGTCTATATATGCCATCAGTTTGTGTGTATGTACAAGTCCAGTGGCTCGGCCGCAATCAGTTACTGATCACTCGGTGAAGTCAATTTGGAAGGACGTTGCACCAAAACACCGCTGTGTGTTCTCTAATCAGCTCTCCAAAGACAAGTTCTTTCTGGCTTTCAGTCATAGGAAACAAGATGTTTTATTTCAATGTGAATTTCCTGATTCCATATTTACATAAAATAACAAAAAAAATGTGACAGATGAAGAAAAACAATGACCCCAATGATATGATCACACTAAAATGCAGAATTGTGGGAGGGGAGAGATCTTTCTTCAGCTGTGAGCCAGAGGTGTAATAACTACAATATTTGGAGAGCAGCATTGCCGTGTTCGAATCTCTTTTATATGATATCATAATCAACTCATTTTGGGGGTTAGTACCCTGTATCTTCCCATGTTTACTGTCTCCCCCCGCAACCTCCTTTATTTTTTATTTTCAGATTTTGTTTACTTTGCTCCAACTGGCAATGTCAGAACTCTGTGGAGAACAGCTGTTCTCACTTCCGGCCCCTGGGCCGAGGCCATGCTCAGCATGTCCTGCAGCAGCTTGTCTCCTGTGAGCTGTCCGGCCCCGGATGTAGGGCAGGAGACCTGTACTTTTATATCTTCAGAAAGAAGTGGTCAGGCCGTGCGCCTAGGTTTCCTCATCACTCAGTGTACCATCTCGAGATTGTTTGGAGCCACTGCTTCAAGGTGGCAGAGGTCCTGAAGGTTCCGCCCCCCCACCCCCATGCAGTGGGACCACTAGGATATTAGCAAGATAGTAACATCTGCATCTTTGGGGTACAGTCAGAGAAGATTGGGTGACTCATAACCCAGGAGGCCACCTCTACTATCCCACCAGCCAGTCCAGGTCCATCGTCTCCTATGGGTGCCCAGGCTCCCTTGACTTTCTCTTTCTCTCAGCACACCAACTGTAAGACACATATTTCTGTATGGGTTTAGACGAGGAGCAGAGGTTGTGAGTTACTCAGTGCCGTAGCCACCTCATCTGGTCCAGCACACAGCACATCTCAGGAGCTCAGCAAGTCTAGCTGGATGCAGCTGGAAGGGAGTTGAGAAAGCATGAAAGACAGGCTGTGCTGGGGAAATGAAGTGGGCAGGGGGGTATTGGTGCCCACATCAGGCCTGGGACTCTGAGAGAAGGGCATCCTGCAGTTTCATGGGGTGCCAGAGCTGAGCTCTTCTTCCTCAGCCCCTGACTGGCTCCCAGGTGGGGGTGGAGGTTGAAGGGGGGCGTTTGGGAGTTCCTGCTCACTGCCAGTGGTGGGTGCATCACTGCTGAGCATCTGAGATTGCCAGGAGGCTGGTACCGTGGCAGGTGGAAAAGGCTTTGGTGGAAGACTTCAGCGCGGACTCTCTGGGCTAGGGACCACACTGGAGATGCATGAGACCTCTGGGGTCCACACCCCCAGGAGAGGTGTGGAGGTCAACAGGGAGGACACTGGCCCCTAATTAGCTCGCCATGGGGACCAGAGAGCAGCACACAAGGCCCGTGTCAGCAGAGACAGGGTGTTGCTGCTGTATCCAAGGAGCACTGGGCAGGTTCCCCGGTCACCTGGCCCACACCTCCCCGGGCAGTGTCTCAAGAAGAGCAAGTACAACGGGACATGTGTATTCCTCAGTGCCTGTGATAAGAGGCTGTTCCAACGACCGTATCAAACCATAAACAGGCCTGGAAAAAAAAGAAGCAAGAAAACTTTTTTTTGTTTTGGCTTTAATCTTCAACCCTGGTACCAGTGGGTAGAGCGTTTTGATGACAATGAGAGCATTTTGCCATCACATGAAGAAGTGACATTTTCTCTGCTTGTTGAATGGAGTGTGAGGACATCTGGCACCTGGCCACAGGTCATGTTCCTTTATAATGTAGGTGTAGGAAAGGAAAGGGTATGGCTGAGCTTGGGACGTAAGCAGATAGCTCTGGGGCTGGGGGAAGTCAGATGGATGGGTGACATGTGAATTAATCACCACCACCTCCAGAGCCACCAAGGACTGGGACTCCTGGGGACACCTGAATGTTTGGGGAACAGAGGGCTCACGATCAGCCCATGTAACGTCGTAAGTGTCCTCACTATCCTGGGAGATGAGTCCTCAGGCAAGCCAAGAGATCAAAGTTCCCAACAGAATGACGGACGACAGAGAGGACAGAAGACCGACAGCTGGCCCTGGTTTTGACGTGTTTGTTTGCTGCTTGCTTCTTGTGTCTCCAGGTCCTCCAAGCAAACAAAAGTACTTACGTTCCTCCGAGTCTGACAGAGTCCAGAGGACTAAAACCCAAAATGACTACATCCAGGTTGGAGGTCACTCGGTCTTCCTTTAGGTAAGCTACCAAAAATTATGAAGTACGCAAAGATTACTTATTTTTCTTTTTTCTTATTTACCCATTTTTTGACACCAAACACCATGGTATTAAATAATACATTAAGTACAATTATCTAGCACTTACTCTAGGCAAAGTACTATTTTAAACACTTTATACAAGTTTACTTTGTTGATCGACAACTGTATGAAGTAGGTGCTGTTAATTCGCCAAATTAAAACAAACAAACAGATTTAAAAAAGGGATGTTAAGAACCTGATGGAGGTTTTACAGTCAGTAAGTGGTGGATGCAGGATTTGAAGTCAAGCTTTCTGCTAGCACAGACTGTGTGAGTACCTACCACATGCAAGGTGCTCTGGCGGGTACACAGGTAACATGCAGGTACGGTCACAGGTAGGGTGTGAGCTCTAGAAACACACACTGTAAAAGGAGCAATGAAGTCCGTGTACATACGACCTGGCACAGCAGAGACAGAGATGTCCTCAGTTTTTGGTTTTTACTCACAGACATGCTCCGTTGTTGAATTTTTTGGAACCTGACAAGACACCCTACCTGAGCACTCTGATGAATTCTAGCAAGAGAGCCAAGGTGGCCTGTCATTTCTTCTAGGCAAACATCTCTGAACCTCCTGGCATGAGCGAGGCAGGGCTGAGCTCACATATAGCTCTCACTGAGCCATGGGGCTACGTGGGCATGGGGGTCCGGGGTCAGCCACAAGATACTGTGTTGATGAATAATAGGTGCTTTCTACAGTGGACAAGGGGGCCATGTGGCTTTAGCTTCAGAGATTTGCTTAGATTTCAACCCAAGTTCGACTTGTTCCACCTTGGGAATGTTTCTTTAACTTTCCTGGGTATAGCTGCTTCATTTGTAAAATGAGGATGGTGTGAGTTATCATGGGCATTGAGGAAAATAAGGCACCGGAAAGCATTCGCCAATACCAGGAGCTCAAGGGCAGGCAGACAGCTACGTCAGAATGTGGCCAAGAGGGCTAACCTTGAAGCTTTACTTAAACCAGACTCTTCACTCAACACAATACTTCTGATCATCCCTACAGCCCACAGCCGACCATCTTATAGATTGTTATGCATATGATACGTTGTTTTCTTGAACTGGCTTTCTTGCCATGGTTTCTCTTCTATTAATCTGTAAGATCCTTAAGTACAAGGACTGTGAATTCTATTTCTTTTATAGTCTGTTCCCATTGTACCTAATAAAATCCCTCCAGGGATCCTGTATTCTGTGATAAAAATGCACATATAAGGCCCTTGACGATTTACAGTACTCTGTTCTGTGCCTTATAATTTACAAAACAAGTGCACATGCATCATCACCTCATCTAATCTTGCCACACCTCTCCTGGGCTTTCTTGGTTCTCAGATCACTGTGATTGGGCGGCAGACAGAATAGTCATGCTCGGGTTTCAGCATTAAGCATGCACTCTGATATTTATCGAATTTTTCTTCGCCACCTTTCTTCTAACTCTGTGCCCTAGGAACGTAGCTCAGTTACACACCCTCGGGTCCTATACCTCCAAAAGAGGGTTCAAACAGCCAAAGAAAACTGAGTGCTGACGCATGCCAGCACAGCCTTGAACTCCTTCCCTCGAAGGAAAACAGCCTAAGTTTACCATCCAGATTCTTTAAGTCGGGAACATTGACCCAATTCAAGCAAATGGTGTAAATGAGGGCACGCCTAAGGGCTCTTAATGACAAATGCAATATTTAAAAAGCATATGCTGATTTTAAAGCTTGATTTCATGAAGATTCTCACTGACTAATGTGAATGTGATTTTAAAAATCTCTGGAAGCAACTGCACTGCCATTGCATAGCATGGGGCAGCGATGGAACGGATTCTGAAAAAATACTCTGTAGACTGGCTAACTCCCTGTTAAAATAGTTAAATTATGTACCTATCGGAGAGACTAGGAGGCCCGGGAAGCAAGTCCTCCTGCTTATCCTTACTTATCTCTATCCCTACATCCATGAGAAAGAGAGGGTTATCAGGGTGCTCATACCAGAAGCATCTCTAGAGAAATTCTGAGGTAAGAAATGCAAACCTCACACCTGAGAGAGCAAAATGATGAGCTAGCCCTGCCGTTCAAGTGAAAAGATGAGAAAGCATGTTTTTCTTTCATCTTTTCTTCTCCTCTCCCACTGTCTCTGAGCTTCAGTGTCTTTGCACATTTATTAAATCAAGAAGGTAAATAGGCAAAGAGTGGAAGAAAACCACCACTAGGGAGTGTCCAAAAGCAGAAGTGGGGGGCCATGGAGATAAGGTGGGGCAGCCAGAGCTGCCCGCACAGGGAGGAGCAGGCAGAGCATCGTGCGGCCGTGAGCGGCTTCTAGCCGAAACAGAGGCTTTGTCTAGAATGGGTAGCATCGTAATAAGCAACTTGTTAACGTGATTCCAATACTGTAGAAAAAAAAAAAAGTCAAATAGTCATCATCCCTTCTCCTTCCTCCATCTGTCTACCTTTCGGGAAAATAGGCAAAGTTGTAGTTTGACAGGAAAATAAAATACTGCTTCAAATCCTAGAAAGGCAGGAATCCACTTGTCTAAAGGAACTAATGAACTGTCATAAAGATATCAGAGATAATAATACTATGATAGTATCTTCTATTTGTGGAGTGACCAGTTCAAGTATTTTACCAAGTTTTACAAATGTCTTTTTCAAGCACCAGAAAACCTTATGCAATCAGTGTTATCTACACATTTACATGTGGAAATGCAAGTTATGAGGCTTGTGGAGGGTCCAGAAGGGATTCGGACAACAGTCTGAACTTCCCTAAAGCCCACCCACTCTGTACTATTTAGGGAGTGATGGCAAGGACATTCACTTAGAAAGTTTTAAAAAAACCATAGGTGACTTTGCTTGGAAGTTATCTCTCTCCTGCCACCTCATCTCAGGGACAGAAGTGAAGGTGTTTGGTATATTTATAATCACATTTCCCAGTATCTTGAGCTCTCTTAAAGATGCAAGTCTATTGGCAATTTCTTTTCTCTCGTTTCTTTTTAATGTGAATTTTAGAAATATCTAGAAAGATTTGGTGTTCTTACATGAAAATCTGACTTAGAAACTCTTCATTGGAGGAAGTATAAATCTCACTCTGAAAAATCCGCTTGACTTTGGTTTTCCTGCACAGTGGAAAATACTGTTTATGATAGGAGGCTATGCTACAATTAAACAAACACCCTATAAAGAAATTCAACCTGTCAAAACTGGCTAGTTAAATAAGCTTGGAACCATTATCTGAATAACAAACTAGATCTGAACTTGGATGGCAAACATGGGTTGTGTGGGTCTTCCAATGACCTCATTGTTATGATAAATGAGTGCATCCGGTTGCCTTTTCCACCAGGAAAGTCCTACAGTTTCTGTGTCAGCTGACTCAGAAAACACACAAATGTCTCCCATCAGCAGGTTCCGGATGTTCTCCATCCAGCACCCCTTACAACTCTGTGTCAAAGCAACATCGTCTTGAAGTTGGCTCCTGACTAGAGAAATTGTCTGCCTTTCAGTTTCTCTGGGTACCAGATCCCTTACCTCACAGGGAGCCTCATCTCCTATTCTTTCAGGGAATATGGAAGCTGAACCAGCATGTAGTCATATATGAACATCAGTACCCACATGCCATCCTCTCCCTACTAGGAATCCCACGCCGGCCCATCCTGCTCTCTCTACTGCAGGGGACTATTGCTGGATTACGGGATGCCATCACAACCTGTGCTATCTCCCCCCTGCTGGGCGGGGTGGAGGGCAGGTGAATATGTACAAGCCCTTCACTCCCTTTCCAGGGCTGTACTGAGAAAAGGCAGTCAAGTGGGAGTATTCTTGACATGGGATTCCTGGAGTGGCCCCACCAGCCAGATCCCCTTCATGGGTGCATCTCCTTTTCATGCCCTGGGTCAGGACTTCTCAACCTGGGTATGATGTTTGACAATCTCTAGAGACCTTTTATTATTCTGTGAGTTTTTAGAAAAACTTATTCATTGATTTTTAGAGAGAAAGTGACATCAATTTGTTGTTCCATTATTCACGCATTCATTGGTTGCCTCTTGTATGTGCCCTGACCAGGGATCATACCCACAATCTTGGCATATTGGGATGATGCTCTAACCAACTGAGCTACCCAGCCAGGCCTGAAGACATTTTTGGTGCTCACAATTGTGGGGGCACTACTGGGATTTAGTGAGTAGAGGCCAGGAATACCACTTAACAGAACACCCCCCACCAAATTAGGGATTATCTGGCCCCCATCATCAATAGTGTTGAAAGAAAGCCCTGAGGCAAATAGAGAAAATGGTGGGGTATCATGTCTTTCCCAATCCATAGAGTATTTATTAAGTGCTTTCTAAGTAGTGAAGATAGTGTTCAATGTCAAGGGAGAAAAAAAGAAATTTCATTGAATTCAGAGAGGGAATAAGTATGGTTGGAGTCAGGGAGTTTGGGACCCACTGACTTGGGTGCCAGACTCCCCAGGTTCAAACCCCGGCCCTGTCACTTATGAGCTGTGTGAACTCGGGCAATTCCATGGCATCATTTTCTCATCTGTAAAGTAGCCCAAACAATAGAACAAACATCATGAGCTTGTTGGGATGATTAAATGATTCATGGTAGATAAAGATGCTGCAGACAGGTCTACAACATAGTGAGCTCTCTCTCTCTTTTCTTTTTCTCTCTTCCCACCAATGAAGTTGACTAGGATGCATTAGAAGTCCCTCGGACAAAAAGAAGCTGGGTCCCCTCCAAAGGGGGTGACACCTGGCAGCATTGTGGTTCATGGAAAAGAGTCTAGGGCTCTGTCGTGTTCTAGTTCTGACTTTGTTAGGAGCCTTGGCAAAGCGACTCACACAATCCAGGCCTTTCTTTCCTATGTGGAAAATGGGGGTGTTGGACCTGCCAAATCATCAAGGTCACCTGGAAGATAAAATGCTGCGACAAGTGTGAGAACAATTTGAAAACTTATTATCACAGATTTGAACTTTTGGGCATAATGCTTCATGTTATGTATTTTACATCTTCCTGCATTTCCACATCTCCAAAACTAAAAAGAAAATTAAACAAATAAGAAATTATTACCCATCTCCTTGAAAACAGCAAAACTGGAGAAGTTTAACTTATTTGAAGTCCCCCAATTTGTTCCTGGATATAGGCCAGTGAATTGAATTAATTTTCAAAGCTTTGCCAGGGTATTTTTCAAAATGACAATGATAATTTTCTGGTTTTAAGAGATAAGGTCACATAAAATATATCAATTATTTAAGCCGCTTTGTTAAGTGCCTTCAGGTGAGCTGTCATCTGAACATGAGTCATTTTAAAGTGACAGTCAAACCAGCTAAAAATCACATCAGACTCAGGAAGCATGTGAGGCTCTGCTCTCTTGTTTTCCACTTTCTGAGCCTGAAATGTGGTGCTTGCCCTAAATCTCTTAGTTTTCCCTGGTATTGCTGATCTCGGTGTGACATCCTGGCCTGAACCCCCTGTGCTTCTGCCCTCACTTCCTGTTTGTGTCCACTGTGTGGAAAGAGACCCAGGTTCAGACAAGCACAATGATCTCTGAATCCACGCCCCCACTCTCCCTCCCTGAGCACACACTGTTCTCTCTGATCTGCGATCAAGGGAACACCGTGGCTACACTCCATTTACGACACCAGCGTCTACTGACCAGAATCAATGACGAGTCTCAGCGCTAGGTGAAAGGAGCTGTCGAAACGCATCAGAATGGACACATGTCCTCCTCGTAAAGCTCTCAATAGAAATAGCAGAGAAAGGGAGCATGACCCCTTGTAAAATTAATTGTCCCAATTGGGGATTACAGGGGATTAGGTAGGAGCAAGGTTGGTGCTGTGCTGTGCTATCCCTGTTCTGCCAGGACAGAAAAGGCCCTGCCTCTGAGGGCCAGTGTGTCCTTCTCAGATGTGAGGGTTGTTTTCCCTAGACCGCTGATACGCAGCTTGCCTGTCTGGTCATCACAGTTCACCTTCCCTTAGGAACTGAGTAGGAACAGACATGACTGTCATTGGCGTGATTTTACAAGCCCATGATGATGAACTTGGTATTGAAGTGATAAAACCCATCCACCACCAAGTTCATCAGCAGCAGAGTAACTGGGGTGAGACCCTTCAGTTTGTACATCTGAACTCTTGTGATTCTCCTTACAAAAGGCTGCCATGTCCTGTATATGTCCTTTGGGGAACTGCCCCCAACCACGCCCTGTCTTTACTTCTTTTGAAAATTGATCAGCCTGGGTGATATGTTAACAATAGGGCTGAATGGAACTTCCCATCCAATATACAACATGATCCCCACTTAAGGCAAAATCAATCTTCATTTGTCATTTCCCCCAGAGGCCTTGAGGACTACATCATTATATTTGCGCAAATATGGAAATTTACGCACGGTCCCACCCCCAGGGACCAGAAGCGATGCCACGGGACCTAAGTTCACAGTGACCTCTCAGAATTTCCATGAAGGTCCTGGAAGGGTTTTTGCTTAATTTATCCTCTGGCTGACTCAATTCTATGTCTTAGACAATGGATGCTTTTATAAAGAAAATGTTCTTGGCTGGTAGATCTTTTTTTTTTTATTTTTTTTTTAGAGTCCACTGCAAATGTAAAAATTGATTTCCTTTGCTCCTTTTTGTTATTCCAAATAATGCTGCGTGTACTGCTGCTGCCTCGGGAGCAGGAAGGCCGCAATTTACCAGATGTGAGGCTATTAGGGTTTCATTTCCTGAAGCAATGAATTAGCGACTCTTTTTCCCCCGTCACAGAAAATTGTCACCAAAATAGTCCAAGACACAATGGCAAGTTCAATTAATGTTCTGTTCCTTCAAGAAGGCCTAGCTGAAAGATGAATTGACTGAGAGGCAAATTGGATAGGAAATTACCCAGCTCCAAAGGGCGGCTACAGTAAACATGATTTTGTTTTCTATGTTCCATATCATAAATGCTTCAAAAAGTTACATAAGGATTACTCATTTCTACGGGTCAAGATGAGAGATCACTGGTGATATCTTCAGTTTTGCTTGTTATATTTTTCTGGAAGAAAACATTTAAATTTCACCTCTAAAAAGTAGTAGCCGGAAGATCAAAGTTCAGGGCACAAAATACTGTTCTAGTTGGAATAGTGTCTTGGGGACAAAGAGCAGAGCTAGGGTCTGGAATCCTGGGTCTTAAGATGAGTTTACTCTTTTAAATATTATTTTAATGTACATCCAATAGGTTATATTTAATTTTATATGAATATATTAATATGATGTTTAATAACTTAAAAAGAAGTATACAATTTTATCTACGTAGAACTCACCTTATTTGATAGTATATTCTCTTTTTAAATTCACATATTTATTTATTTATTGTTCAAGAGAGCATATTCTGGACTTACTCTATGAGGGCCACATAGTCTCTTTTATAATTTCGGGGTCTCCTGCGCCCCTCTTCACCCCCTGGTGAGTGAGCAGCTGGTCCCATATACATACGGGCTGTGGACTTTCCCCCTCACACATATTCATGCGTGCCTGAAACCACTTCCATTTCCAAGATCTGGCTCCAATTCTGTACCCAAGTTCCTCCCTATTGCTTTTCAGGTAGTCTGTCAGGAACACTTATAACACATGTTCGGAATCACTCAGCAGACACAGAAAGAGGGGACTACGCCTGGCTTGGGCTCACAGAAACCGTCCTGTTCGAGAAGCAAGAGTAAAGGGAAGAGTGCTTTGGAACACACACCGTGAGGCCAGAGGAAGAGCATGGATACCGAAGGAATTAAGCTCGTTCGTGTGGAACTGAAAACCCCCGCACCCAGGCATTACTTACTTATTTCTTTCACACACCCGTAAATTGAGTCTTCCTAGGTAACGTCATCAAGTGCCTAAGAAAAACACAAATAAATCAACGTCAACACACTTTTATTTATTTGTTCAAAGTTTAGGGGGGAAATGACATCACGACGTGGGTTCCGATTATGAATGAAGTGCATTGAAAAAGTCTTACCTCAAAAAGTGTGTGTTGGCAGTTCCACATGACGTCATATGATAGATACAAGAAGGATTTTATGTTGATATAAACTAGTATTTTATTGCAGTTGTATCAAATACGTTAAGCCTCCTCTTAAGGACTTTAACAAATGTTTACCTTTTCTAGGCAATTACTTAACTTTCCAATTATCCAGAAAGTGAGCTCATGTGGAGGGCAAAATATACTAAATAACCCGAACATATGGCATTAAAAGCCAGAGAATTTTGTTTTTGGCCTGTTTGCTTGTTAATATTGAGTAGGCAGGTATAGACTTGACTTTGAGCATTTTGTGAATTACAAAGCTTCTCTTTTTATTTGAGACCAGCTGTGCATTTTGCTTTCAATTTCTATCCACCCATACATATGGGTTTTGACTGCCAGTCATTAAACTCCAGCAACATGACAAAAGGCGTGGCTGTACTGTTCTCACCTGGTTAGACCATCCAGAATCACTTTTTGTCTGTCCATCGTCATTGCTTGAGAATGGGAATGCCTGCGGTTAGTGAGGCATTCTCCCTGGGACTCTACCACCACTCTGGGTAGAATTTTCATTCTTAAGAACAGCGCAAAATAATCGGTACCACTGATTCTTGATCAGATTACTTGATCAAGGTCAAGCCAGATATAGTCTCTTTTAGTTAGGGGTCCTCTTTCATTAACCTATTTTTCAGAGATATCTAAGGATATAAATAGCTCTACCCAAAGATCCGCATCCGCAGCGTCAGGATAAAAGATAGGACAAGTCTTCACGGGTATTTAGTGCAGGGCCTAGGAATCCAGGTAGCGGGTTCGTGAGGCGAGATGCACTCCGGCCTCCTTGATCAATGATGCATCTGCTGGGCATCTAAGCTCCTGGCATTTGTTTTTCTCTTGATGCTTTTGAGATGTTCTTTTTGTTTGGTTTTCAACACTTTGACCCTGGTATGTTTAGGTGAGGATCTCTTTATGTTTATGCTATTTGGAATCCATTGACCTTCTTAGATCTATTGAAAAATATTTTTCATGAAGTTTGGGATGTTTTCAGCCATTCTTTCTTCAAATATTTGTATTGTCCCTTTCTCTCTTCTCCCACTGGGACTCCCCATTGCATATAGATGTATATGTTTGGTGGTGGCCCCTGGGGCTCTGAGGCTTTGTCCAACTTTAGTGTTTTCTTGGATCAGTTGTACTGATTTATCTTCAAGTTCATTGATTCTTTCTTCATTCCTCTCAAATATGCTGTTGAGCCTATCTAGTGAAAATTTCATTTTGATTACTGTGTTTTCCAACTCTAGAATTTTCATCTGGTACTTTCTAATAAATTTGATTCCTTTATTGATGTTCCCCATAGATTGGGTCATTGTCAGCATATTCTCTGTTGGTTCTTTAATATGTTCTTTGAACATGTTAATAATAGATGCTTTGAAATCTTTGTCTGCTAAATCCAGCTCATAGGGCCTCTCAGAGTCTGTTTCATTGACTGCTTTTTCTACCCCCAAGTATGGATCATACTTCTCAGCCTTTTTGCATGTCTCATAATTTTTTATTGGAAATTGGACATTTTAGATAACATATTATAACAACTCTGGTTCTAATCTTTCTTTTTTTTTTCTCCTTCTCCTTCTTGCTGGTTTTTGTTCACTTCCTCTTTTTCCTATTTTATTTTTTAAAAAATTAACTAAACTTAGACTGGCAAAAATTAACTTAGACTTAACTGGCAAAACCTATCACCCTTATAGTATGCACCTACCATCTCTGCTAAGATTTTTTTTATTTTTATTTTTTAACCTGGCTTCCTGGAGGTAACCAATGTGTCCTCATAGCTTAGTGGTCAGCCAGTGAGTGGTCACAAGTTGTGCTCAAACATTTCAAGCTGATACAGCTTCCACTCTCCGACAGTGGATCTGTGTTTGGCTTGGGGAGCACATTCCAAGTCTGGGCAGTTTTCAAATCAGCCCCAGCTCCTACTTTCCTTCTTTCTCCTGCTGAGAGGAGACCCTCTCGGGCGTCCACCTTGTGAGCACAAAGGCTCGCAGCCAGCCAGGGACATGAGTGTTTGTCAAGACTCTAATGGCTACTTCCTTAGTGAAGCTCTGCTTTTCACAACTTGAGGGATTGTTTTTGTCCAATTTGTTTGGCTTTACAGTGGTTTTAGGGAGAGAGGATTTGCTGGTCTCTTTATTCCTCAGATTTGAAGTTCTACCTCATTCCTGATGCTACTATAATTATGCTCTTTTTAAGAAATTTGAAAGCTTACTTTTTACCAGTGACACTGAGCATCATTTCTGGGGAAAAATGGTCAGATATCAGGCCAATATGAATCTTAACCTGAGCCTAGTAAAGAAAGAGAGGGGCTAGCATTTCACTTTTATAAAATGTTGAAGATGAATATTAGCTAATCAATTCCAAATCCCTACATACCATTATGGCCTTTTCATTGACAATACTTCCCAAATGCTTTTTAATGCACAGCCAGAAAGTCAAATAGAAAAAGGCCGTAATCTTTTAATCTCGTGGAGCTGGCCTCCTTGTTAGGAATATTTAAAAATGCCTTCAGACAAGAAACACTCTAACAACCATGAATCAGTGAGTGCACCTTCAATCCTATTCTGGCGGTGGGGTTGGCACAGGTTAGCTATCAAGAGAAAATTCCTCCTGGCCCCACTGTTTTTTGAAGAGTCAACAGAGTCTGTATAAAATGCCATTTGAAAGTGCCTAATAAGTGAACAAACTGCGGCACCAAATACATACAAGACAGGGTGAGTTTTTGTTTTTCAATTCTTTTGTTTCTTTTTACTGTGGTGCTGAGTGAAGTGTACACTTTGGTTTTACACTCTTCTCCCATCTGGACTCTGTGAGTGCCCAAGGGAGGTCTTTATGTTCCATTTTCCACCAGCAGTATCTAACCTCGATATATTTTCTCGATTGAACTTCGAACCCTCAACCAGGCAATCATATATACCTTTGCTCCTTTGGGGAGATACTAGTTTGATACCTTTATGATTTCTAGTTGCACTTCTATTCTTATTCTTGAAAATAAAATGGCAAAGACATTAGAAAATGATGCCTTCTGTATCAGGGAGATCTGCTGCTTCTTCATAGTATGGTATGTTTACAATTATGACTTAAGATATATATAATCAAGATGCCTTATATAAAAGTAAAAAATTCAGTTTATCAGCTTGAATCTTTATGAATAAAAAAAATGGAACAGGGTGAGGGGAATGTGCCCTAGTCACCCCTTAGGCTGACAATTTATAAAACGAAGCCACCATTCTGTAAAGTTAACCCAGATGGACTGATCTGAGGTAAAGCAGGAAGAGAAATCTTTTAAATGTGACCACTAAGCTGCTGTTGTGTTGCAGCGTAGTTAAGAGAGTAATCAGACTTGGGGGCTGCATTCATTGCCTTTGAGGAAGAACAGTGAGGTGACCGGTGTTCTGTTCTGTTGTCCATTACCACACAATTTCTACTACCTGTGTTGAATCATTTTAGAAGAATCAGTCGCTACGTTGAGACATTTTTCCTTTGGCATGCCTTCATTGTGTGTTGCGATTCCTCTCAAGCATTTTCATATTTGGTGGCCACAAAATCAGTTCACAACATAAACTTCATAGATAAAAGCAGTTAGTGTGACTCATGCTCTGTCCACACCCCAGGGGCCTACCGAGCAGCACCTTCTCCCTCGGTCCTCTCTTCAGCTCAGGAAACAAGAGAAATTTCTCAGCTTCTACATGAGCCCATGTCCTCCGATTCTTTTTTGGAAAATGATTTATTTATTTTTAGAGAGAGGGGAAGGGAGTGAGAAAGGGAGTGAGAGAAACATCAATATGAGAGAGAAGCATCGATTGGTTGCCTCTCATTGTGCCTGACTGGGGACTGAGCCTACAACCCAGGCATGTGTCCTGACCGAGGTCAAACTGGTGACCTCTCGTTTTATGGGATGACGCCCAATCGAGCCACACTGGTCAGGGCCATGCCAGCTGCTGATGCTTGCTTTTCTCTGCCAATCATCCCCAGCCCTCGCGTTCGGATGAACCATGTGGACACCTTCC
The DNA here is from genome assembly GCA_007922815.1 of Macrotus californicus. Classification (NCBI taxonomy): domain Eukaryota; kingdom Metazoa; phylum Chordata; class Mammalia; order Chiroptera; family Phyllostomidae; genus Macrotus; species Macrotus californicus. The sequence goes on from VMDR010006292.1 coordinate 41,542, forward strand.
CCTCCCAAGAAAACTCTGGAAGAGGCTGCCAACCACAGCTTGTCCCCGGCTAGAGCTGGGGTGTAGTTTGACAGACTACGTCACCTACTGACAATCAGCCAAAGGAGAGGGGCTTTAATTACAATGGAAGTAATTAGGTTGCGAATAAACAATTACTTCACAAGCAACCTGAGCCACATACACTGCTGCTGTGGGCCATGCCGTAAATCCTACTGCGCCCTCTGCACTTAGCAGAGTGCCTGACACAGGCTTGGCTGCGGACTTAATAAATGTTGGGCTGATGAATGGCTTAGTAAAGTGGATGGGTGGCTAATGAAGCCTGCTTTCATCTGAAATTTTAACAGTTTTCTTGAATAATGGAGAAAAACACCTGCCTTTTTATAGGAGTCTGGGCTAGAAATTTTTCAAAATCTTCTTCTGGTCTTTGTCAATGGAATTCTTTATTTTTTTATTTATTAGTTCACATAACTTTTTTTTTTTTTTGCTCAAAGTGTGACAGTTATTTCCCATTTCATTTAGAGTAAAAGTAAAAAAAAAATACAACAGCTTGAGGATCCAGCAGCTGACTTTGTCCTTCCCTTCTTCCCTTTCAGACTTCAGCTTGACCCCTCTCTCTTGCTCCCTCCCTGCACTCACACTGACTTCCTTGGTACTTCTTAAATACACAGGCACATACTTGCCTTGGTTCTTTGTGCTAGCTGTTCCCCCTGCCTGGTTCCTCTTCCCAGACACGCCCATGGCCTATCCTTCCCCTCCTGTAAATGTCACCTTCATGGAATACTCACCCCTCCTGGTTCCTGTGTTTTCCCTTAGCACCTACCATCTCCTGATACAAGGCATAACTTGCTGATGTATCACGTTTCTGCCTGTCCATGTGACCCACCTCCACCCCCCACACTAGGATGGAAGTTTCTTGAGGGCAGCAGTTTTACCCAGTTCCAGGCCTATGACACGGCCAGGCACACAGCAGGTGCTTAGTAAACAGCTGTCAGATGGATTACTGGTAATTAAGAGGTTTGGGGCGGTCACTATATAAAGGGTTGGGAAACTTGCGTGCTGTGTTTTAATTGTTCCTAAACCTCGTTATGCACGAAAAGCATAGGGAGCCCTTGTTAAAATCGGTTCCTGGACCCTTCCATAGAAATACAGTTGAAATGATACAGACTCAGGCTCAGAAATACATGTGGGGGCCCCAGGTGATCCTGCTGGAGCCCCTGTTTGAGAGCCCCACCCAACATCGTGGAAAGAACAGGATTTTGTCATCATATCCATCTAGACTCAAATCTCTTCTCTACAGACTCTTTTTTTTTTAAAGAATGTATTTATTTATTTTTATAGAGAAGGGAAGGGAAGGAGAAAGAGTGGAAAACACCAATGTGTGGTTGCCTCTCGCATGTCCCCCACTGGGGACCTGGTCTGCAACCCAGGCACATGCCCTGGCTGGGAATCGAACCAGTGACCCTTTGATTCACAAGCCCACACTCAGTCCACTGAGCTACACCAGCCAGGGCTCTTTACAGACTCTTTACCAACTGGGTGATCTTGGCCAGTTACTTACTGACACTTCTTTTCTCGAAGCCTGTTTCCTCCTCTGTAAGATGGGAACAGATATCCAGTGAAGGAATGGAGGAATGGGTCAGGGACCCTCAAAGGGATATTCTGTAAATGACAGCCTGCTAGTAAAGGGGGAAGCACAAGGCCTGAAACACAAGAGGCATTTCAGAGGTAGCAGTTTTCTAGCTAACAAATGAGTGGAGGCATGTCCCCTCCGCATTTCTGCTTTCTTGATTTGGTAAAGGCTGAGCTTCCTGGGACTTCCTCTGGGCTTGAACTACTTAATCTGTCTACTAGACGCAGATAAGGGCTGGCTAAGGCAGGCAGGCTATTTTGTTGTTGTTGTCGACTTTGGCCAGAAGTTCCATGCCGTTTGCTCTTTGGAGAATGTCCTAAGTTGACGCAATGGGTACATTGGGATACAAACCAGTAAGGGGTGTGTTGCCGGGGTATTACTGGGCCGTTGAGTTTGAAACGGGCCTCCTGAAGGGCTGGGGAAGCACAAAAGGAGAATTCAGGCCAGGGTTTAGGAATGCTCACAGGTTCACTACCACACAAAAACTAGTTTTCCTGCAACTTTGAAGTTCATTTCCAAGAATAATTGTGCAGGTATTTTCCAGGATCGAGTAAGTCATCCATCAAGTCGCTCTGATTCTTCTGTGAATAACAGGAACCATTTCCTCGGGATGGCGTATCTCCCACATTTGTCCCAGTGCTGACCTGCCGTTGTTCTAACAATCCAGCGATTCTTTGCAAATTGTTGTTTGTCATTGTGTAATGGGCCACAGTGTTTCTGTTGCATCCTGGCTCCATGTTTACTTATTTATGATTCATCTGTTCAGAAAGTTCTTGCTGTAGGAGCAGGTACGGTGTTCCCATTTTAAGGCTTTCCTGAGACCAGGACCCCTGACTTCAGCATGAGCAGAAAGCAGTGTGCCTTTACTGCTTGAATGATAGGCTTGCCACTCTTAAGCCATGTCATCCAGGAAAGGAACATTAAGCTAGAAAATTACAGAAAGTGACATATATATACCCCAGGGCCACACCCATGCTGAGCCCGCCCAGCGGGCCTCCTTGCTGCTCTTGCCTCCTTTATTGCCCTTAACACTCTCCACGGAAGAGCAAAACAGAGTAAAATTAGCAAAAGTGAATTGAAACCTTCAAGATTTACTTTTAACACAAAGACAACCGGCTGCTTGAGAAAAAGTCTTGCTTAATATGCCCGCCCAAACCAACAATAAATTATATATTGCTTCAAAGGCTGTTGGCAAAGGAACGCGTGTAAGGCACTGCAGTCATAATTGGCACTACTGTTTTGGCCCGGTGACCAGTTCTACATCAGGGACTTATTTTCCAGTTTTTTTCCTCTGCGTTGTTGCAATCATTTGCTCCAGTAGGATCTAAAGTGAATGGCATGCGCAATAAACGTGCCCCCTCCCGGGGCTCACACAGGCGTTGTAAAACGCAAAGGCAAACAGTGGGAGGCATTGAAGTGATTCACATACTGACCTTTTAAAAACCAAATGCAAGAGGAGAACATCTAAGGGCCTGGGTTAGCTCAGAATCCCACCCACTGGACTCCAGACCTGAACACAATGAGCTCAGCCCGGAGCCGCAGGGACAAAGCTGTCGGGTGAGGATGAACTCTGCTTTGGAGAGTCTAGGGAGTGATTTTGCCCACGCTGATAAACATAATCAATCTTTGCCTTTCTGATGCAAACCCAAGGTATACGAGAAGAACTAACTAATCAAAGGCCTTTCGTTTTTAGCTGCTGTTCAGAAAGGACTTGAAAGGAAAAACGTATTTTCAACTGAGCAGTAATTCTGTCAGAAATAAAAAAGAGGTGATGTATTTAGATCTGCCTCTGTGAGCCCGCCTGGTGCTCTGAAAGGTCAGTTTCTGTCCTTTCCTCCCACACCAGTGCCGATAAGGAGCCTTCAGCCGTTAGGACAGAGCGGGCCTCTGGTCGTACCTTGATAAGGGGTGACGTGGACCTGGGCACAGGCTCCTGAAAGGTTCTGGCTCTGGAGATAAGTGTGACAGGGACTAGAAGAAAAGAAAACATTGTGGGAGGCACCTGAATGAAACAGAGTAGCTGATACGCATCGATGATTGTCTTCCCATAAAAATCAGACTAGGTGAAAAATAACGAATACGACTAAAACAAGTTTGGTTAATCAAACTTGTGCCTTTATAGCTTTTAAAGAATATTAACAATGTGAAGTTTACCCTGACTTAAATCTCAGAAATTGTTCCGTCATCACCCTCCCTGCCATCGTTTTCTCCCTGAGTTAATAGTTAGTACCCTATCCCACATTCTCCTGGAATCAGCTTCAGGAAATGAAACCATCTAATTTGATATAATAGCCCTTGAATTGTTTGTTACTCCTGCACCGGACCCTAGCTAGCAACAGAGTCCCAAGCCCTCCCTGCTGATATATAAGCCAGGGCAGGCAATCACTGCCAGGTGGGGACGAGTCATGGATAGGGCGGTGAGGGGCTTGGATTTTAAAGCTGGACCCTGACTGAGGTACATGGGCATCTGGGTCATTTCAGTAACAATACAAAAATGTGATTAAATTCTTTTGAACCTTATTTATTATGCTATGTTGGAGTCTGATGGTACCTAGGTTATTTTTCATATTTCTTCTCTGATAATGAAGACATTTCTATTCCTAAAAGCTATTCCTTTTCCTCTGAAAGTAGTTATTACTGTCCCTCCAACTCAAGATCCACATGGCCACAAACTCAAGAAGTACGGCGAACACCAAACAGGATACAAGAGAAACCCACAACCAGGGACAGGATATCAAAGTCGCTGAACACCAAATGCAAAGGGAAAAATCTTAACAGAGGTTGGGGGGAGAATACATGTTATTTTTAAAGAAGACAGTAAGACTGAAGATTGACTTCTCAACAGAAATAACAGAATGTAAGAGTCAAGGGAGTGACATCTGCAAAGTGTTGAAAGAAAATGAATGTCAACGTAGAATTCTGTATGTAGCATGTGTGTGTATGTATGTATGCATATGTACACATGCATATTCTTAATACATGTACATACATATATACATACATATTCTTAAAGATAAAAGCAAAACCGAGACATTTTCAGACTATCCACCATACTCCCCTTTCAAATAAGAAACCTAAAGAAATTTTCACCAGTTGACTAACTTGAAAGCAATTTTTTTTTTAAAA